>SDVV010039729.1:0-10601 GCA_016164225.1 Gammarus roeselii | reverse complement strand
CATGTGTAACTATATAATACGATCAAATAGGACACTTTTAAAATGTATCCTACACTAACAGCTGTCCTAATATGTACCACCATCTTGTTTGCATAACTACATCGATTTCTGTCACCATACATAACAAAATGTGCGAGCAATAAAAAAACATCAAATAACAGGATGGCCTGTGAAAGTATATAATACGATATAAAAGGACCCTATTGAAATGTATCCTACACTAATAGCTCTCCTAATATGTACCATCATTTATTGCATAACTACATCGATAACGCATATCCTAAATAAATCAGGTTTGAACAGTAAAAGTTTGTATTCAAATGAGTCATACATTACAAAATGTGGGAGCAATGAAAAACCATTGAAATAAAAGGGACCTGTGAAACAACATAATACGATACAAAAGTAACCTATTAAAATGTATCCTACACTAACAGCTGTCCTAATATGTACCATCATTTTTTTGCGAACAAGCCAAATAAAATATCCCAACACAAAATATACTCTGCTTTTACGATACGTAGTAATAAACCGTTAAAACTTGTAATGACCACGTATAGAGATAAAATCGCTAATTGTCATAGATATATTTGGCACCACCCACTCTCAACTCCTCCTCCCGGGTGGTCTATGTGCCTACAGTAATTAACTCGACCACAAGAGTATTTGCCTCAACCTACAAGTAGAATGTCCGAGACTTACAGCGACTATGTCGGTTACACTAAGAAATAACATACTTCCTAACAATTACAATTGTCCGAATCAAAAAATTTGCGTTTATGGCACTTAAAAAACAGGCCGTTTTGTCGTCCCTTTTGCGCCTGACCCCTCCCCCTATCCCCCTCTCCTATCCTGCCCCCCCCTCCCGGGTGTTCTCTATGTAGCTACAGTAATTAACTTGACCACAGGAGCGAGTGTCTTAACCTACAAATACAATGTTCGAGATAAACAGCGACCCAGTCGTTTACACTAAGAAATAACATACTACCTATCCATTACATTGTCCGAATCAAAAAAATTGCTTTTTCGTCGTTGGAAAAAATTTGCGTTTCGCGGTACTGTTACCAGGAGCGCATCCAACTTTCTGCCGAGGGGGGGGAGGGTCCTCTACCGCACCCCCAAAAAATTGCGTTTTGATGAATACTACTTCTATGTTTGTGATTTCATCATGAAGCTGTCAAAATTGGCTGTTCGAAAATTGTAGTTATACCTTGCAGAGTCTCGTATTGTTTGGTTTGCTGTGATTTTGAGGTCAATAATACGGTGATCATACATTTTTTTATTTACCTGTTACCAGTTGTTCTTTAGTCAAAAAAACATGGTCTAAGATGTCAGACCCTCTGGTTGGTTCTTCCCCGTACCGTTTCAGGTTGTTATTAATGACGAGTCGTGTCAACCCGCCGCCCCGAAATTCAGCTTCCAGCGTTGTCGAATTGCTGTCAGGAAGGTTGAAGGTATTGTGATGGGATGAGGAAATGATATTGTCCAATTCGTCAATATAAACATCTTCTTCACCTACGGTTATTCTTCGATTTCGGTATACTAGTACAGTTTTCAGTATAATCCCAAAAGAAGGTATAATGTCGATCTGGATTAACTCATTAGATGTTGTTGTATTGCTCTGCGAAGTACTTGACGTAGTTTTTTTGACATAAAGCACTGACCCTCCGTCTCTCTAGCTTGGAGAAGGCTTGCGTACGCTGAAGGTCCTGAGTCCTTGAAGGCTGTTTCTGCCTAAAGATATCGGTCATTTATGTCCAGTCAATATTCGTTGATTCCAACTATGTCATATTCGTTCGTTTTCACTATAGCTTGAAGAAGATCTATCTTGGGCATTAGTGACTGTACATTTCCTAGTAGAACTTTAATTTTTCCTCTCCAATCAGTTTTGGTAGTTGAGCGGATGAAAAAAGTCACTCGATTCACTACCATAAATGCTTTTGCCGCCTGCCCCAGTCCGTTTGTCGGTTGTTTCCCGCCGTATCTGTATGAATTCATGCTTTTTGCTTCGCTTATTTTGGTCCCGTGTTAGGTGTTTCCGTTCGTTTCTTGCGTGACGTCGTATCTCGGTCTTCTTCTTGTACTAATCATGGACTGTTTTTGTTGTGATATGTTTCTACTCCATTACTGAGTAGGATGCCAAACTACATCTTGCCGCGCGCATTGAGATGCCTTAAATCACGCTGGAATAATTCGGTATTTACATAGCACAGTCCATCTTCGTTGATTATATTTTCCACAGCTCAATTAATGCACTTAATCCTGTTATGTATCTTGTTTTTGACGTCCATCATTGGCAAAATGCCGGGTATAATACCATTATTGCTTGTTTTATTTTTAACGGTCGTAAAGTTTTTGTATTTATTAAGAAGCGTGTTTGAGCGAAATATATCGTGAGGCGTATTGATTTGTAAGTTTTCTAAACCTATTTGAATCATAATGATGTCGTCCTTTTTGGTGTTCAGCGTTTTGACTTAGTTTTTGAAGGTTTGCACAGTAGCACTGGGACGACAGAGCACTTTCCTATTTGCCTTCCGGTGTTTGAACTCCCTGCTTTGGTGCTTCTCTGTACTATCACCGACAATAAAACACACTGAATTATTTTCTTTTCTTCTCGGTCTGTCATATTAGTTCTTAATTTGGAGGGCATTTCCCGTTGTGTTATGCCCCAGTCTCCTTCCTCTACAGTTCCTATCGTTGATCGTACCCGGCTATCTCTCTTGTTTTGTTGCCATTTGACCACTTGCAATTATCACTCACAGCTCTCCATCGCTGTCTAACGCATCCCCACGAAGATAATGGAATGGAGTAGGCAGCAAAGGTCGATTTGGGTTCATCCTGTGATATTCACTGAAAGGAGAAGGTGGGCATCGGGAGGTGAAATGAGGAAATGGGCAGCGGGAAGTGAAAGGAGGGGTGAGCCGCGAGAGGTATTCAGCTTTTCCAATCGCCTCGACATTATGATTATGATCTGTTGCAGCGTTGCAATATAACCTTCATAATTCACATATTTCGCCTCTGCTGCACTATTGGCAAGTAATAGATGCATTTTCTGTTCCTGTTCCTGTTCATGTTAGGATCACCATCAATATCTTCTGCAAAATACGCCCTGTGGCAGCTGAAACATAGGAGGCTTTGGCTCATTTTTGTTCCCAACAATGGCATAAGGTTGCTGAGACGGGAGGGAGTAGAGAAAGAGGAAGAGCAGGGAGAAAGCTTTGTGCTGGACCTGCCTTTTGATGCTTGGTTTGCTGGGCCTTCCTCTTGTTATCAGTCCAGGAAGTCCGTATTGGTTCCGCTGCAATCATCTGTTCCAATACACCAGCTAGGCTGTTATTTGTAAACTTTGTATGGTAATTGTACGAATTTAATTGTATATCTCAACACTTTTTTCCATTTTTTTTTAAATTTAGATCAACAGGGGCTTCTGAAGTATTTTAGTAAGGTTTCAATAGTTTGCCAATAATATCTATCAGTAATCAGTAATAATAACACCGATACAAATAACAATATTGCTAATGAGGAGAAGTTTATATGGCACTTCATACAAAAGAATTTGAATGTTTTGATTTTCTTACGACACTTTTTTTTTTCCTGCTGAGAGTTGGGGAATCACAAGTTAGGTCGCGGTGGTGTTAAGAGTCAGTCTCTTAGTAATACAGCATAAACTCTAGGTGATAAAAATGTATCAATTCCTGGAGTAATTTGGAAAAAATGTCTTGTGTGCCCATCTGTCGTATTCATAATGAGTTTATTATTTTGTTTGGCAAACAAATCCTTAATGTATCGATTTCATAGTGGTTTAGTGTGAATAATAAGGTTTGTGTTCGCCTCATGAGCACCGTTTAAGTTAGTCTCTCGATACCAACATTAGTAACTCAAGTTGAAGCAAGATCCTGCACTTTCGCTGGATAAACTATTCTGTACGATATCAAAAACATAATACGTGAAAAAAAACGTGTCAGCAGTTATCCATTTGGCTACAAAAATACTGTCTTCTTTTGGCCAATTGTATTCCCATCGCACCAATTAGTTTCATCACAAGTGACCCGACGGCCTTGGAACTTATCATGGACACGAACAGACAATCAAATAGACAAACGGACGAGACGATAGTCGCGTGTTATAATGCAGATTCCACAACACTGTCATTAGACGCTCGCGTTGTACCAGATCATGATGTAGACAAAGAAACAGATGACCATCAGTTTGGGAAATAGGTTATCACTCTAGGTGAGTCTTTTCTTGTGAACTGACCTTTGAAAATTGATCACCGGAGCGATACGTTATGCAATTGATCAAGATACATAATTTACAGGAAGGTTGGATTGAGCTCAAACTCTCTGATATTCGTTGTCATATCTTATAGAAATCCAGCTTAATAAAAAAAATATATATATGCAAAGCCAGTTCCGTGAGGTAACAAAATATGTGCACATGTTAGTTCGGCAGACCGAAACAATCCATTTTCAACATCCAAAGTTCTGTTTTCTAGCAAATAACAGTATGTGCAGAGTTTTGCTAGAAACCAAAACTTTCGCGGTGTAGATGGACTATTTTGGTCTACCAAACAAATATGTTTAGATATTTTCTCCAGGATAGAAATCCTCGCGGTAAATATAGACGGTTTCCGTTTCCAATGGATTTTCAAATGCACAAAACTGACCGATTTTTATTTTCATAAATATAATAGGTCGACCAGAAAAGAACATTACTTAATTTACCCTTCTCCGGAATGGTAGGAAACTGATCAGATACAGTTTACATCCTACTAATATGAGAACAACGTGTATGACAGATGGTGAATGTAAAATATTTACCACTAGATTCTCGTTTTGTGACTATAATGAGTACCAAATTATCAATAGATATTAGACACAATATCAGCCACCTAGGCATTAGGTTTACATCACACGGATATTGATGTATTAAGAAGAAATACGGGTAATCAATCCCTTGTACTTACGGTGTGAAGCTTAAGACGTGAACAACCAATGTCTCACTATTTCATTGTGTATGGGTCTTCCTTTATTGCCTAAAATTGTATATTCCAGTCTGTTCATGGTAATTAAAAACCTTTTGTTATGTTGCTCTAGGTTTTCCATCCCACAATTCCTGCCAAAATTCTGCACAGGAATGTAAATGCGTATATCATAAAAGTCGGTCATGATAAGCGGAAGGAGGAGTCAAAAGAATCAAGCAAAACCCCGTAAAATTTCCTGGCTTCAGCCTAAATGCAACAATAACGTCTCTTTGACAGACTACATAGTATCTTTTCTAGAGAGAAGCGGTTTTTGCTCCTTGTATTTCCGGTGGAATATATTTAGTCAGAATGAGAGAGAGTCGCAGTTGGAGTGCGAGTCTCGGAGGGCGAAATGAATGGGATCGGTTACGGGCGGGCTGTGAGAGAAATGTTCAATAGCTTCTCATTAGCATCGCCTCACTAGTTGGGTTGAGTAATTAAATTTGAAATCAGTTTGACGTTGATTGAAATAAACCTTTACTGTTCATAATGCCAATCTTTTGAGGAGCACAAAGTAATTCATTTAATTTTTTTTTATAAAACCTATTCTGTGGCTCAACGTCACGCCGCATGTTGAAAGACACCCCATGCATCATAATAACATATGCGTTATTCAATGCGCTATGAAATTAATACTTCTACGATATCCCGTGCGGAACTTAAAGCTACTTTCCCAAAAATTCAGTAACGAAAACATATTCGTTAACTACAAAATGTTAACAAGTTTGATAGTGAATTTCCTATTGATAGGATCAAATAACAATTGCTAGTTATTTATTTGAACGCACTCAAAATATGATATATCCGGAGATATAAAACCGGAACAAAGGACGTTAAGTTGGAACCCATGTTCCATGTCTTTTTCTTTCGCTGAAAAAATATAATAGACGATTGCTACCGCAATCTGCTGTGCAATAACGAATGCAGCTGATAGTATGTGATTAGATTAGGAAGTGATCCTATGTTTGGGTGAAGTGTTTGTTCACGATTGAGCTACAGTTTTTCATGAGAATTCAGAGTCTACGTCCGCACACAAGTTGTGCGAAAATGTATGTTGTGGTGATTTTTGTCTCTTCACAATATCTAGTCAGTGACAATACTATTCCTAAGGCCAAGATATCTCTGAATGGGACTGTTCATTTTATAACACCCTTTGGTGACGGCTGGCTGTTGTTTGCCTCTAAATTTGTTCACTTGCAAATTATCCGACCATTCCAGAAGAAGGGCAAGGGCATTCACTTGGGTATTTCTGTGCTAGAAATTTTGTCGTGCATCTCGTTAGTGCAAAGTACGGTGGACCCACCAACAAAAGGGAAAGGAGTAGAGATCCAGTCATCGTTAAATAGAGTATTTTAAGTGGTTGCGTTATTTTGATTGTGGAAAACGGTTTCTTTTCAATCACTTGTGCTCCAATCAATTTAAAGTACGCAGAACAATGATATAGTTTTTACAATTGCAATAATATCGTTTTATTATTGCAATTGTACACTTTACACGACGATATTATATAGTGGCATTGAAAATCGATGATATCTACTACAATGTGCTGAAAATCATCAAGGAAGATGTTTGGATCTTCGAGAAGCATTTCCATTACTATTACAGGAAAATGATCTTGAACAACATCAATTGGAGGTGTTTTTTCCAAAAATGTAACACTATTACAAAGAACGCCGCGACGCGTAGTCTCTTCCACAGACATTATATGGTATTTCGCAGAAAATGAACCCATTTTGCATTTAATAAGGTCGTGCCGTATCCTCAGACATTATATTCACAGAAAATGTCGCACCATTTCATTTAACGCGAATAGCGTTGCTTACTCATCAGACATTATATTGAGTATTTCACAAAAATTGTGTCACCTCTTCATTTAAACAAGTCTAGGCGTATACTCCTCAGACATAATTTTTGTCGCTTTGGTTAAACTTCAAAAGCACTTGATAGTTTATCGACAATCGTCACATATTACATTTTTAACGAAGACTTATTTCAATCGGTCACCGACCATATGTTACTCACAGATTAACCACCCTCGTCAGCGTATTATGAGTACATGTACCCTCTTACCGTTCAGACATGTGTGTGTACTTATGCCGAAGTTATAATGGTGTCAGAGGCAGCATAGTTGTCCGTTCCCCCTTCCCCTGCACATGCGTGTCGGGCGGCGATAGTGATCGTGGCCAGCATCGACCCCCGCCTGAACGCGGGTGCGCTTCGCCCGGTGGATGACGTGCGATGAGGCCCTACTACCCTACTGCAGGGTACCTCATTACCGGGCGTAACTCAGGTGAGAGGAGCAGGGTGGGGGGCAGCTTAGGTGGCAGGAGCTGTATGGAGACCATCTCAGGTGTTAGGGCCAGGGTGGAGGCTAGCTGAGGTGGCAGGGAGCTTGGTGTAGGCAAACTCAGCTGGCACGGGCTGACAAAAACCACGTCAGATGGCAGGAACTGAGTCGGGGCAGGTGGGCTCACGCTTGGTAAGGGGGAAAAATTGAGAATTTTTGATGGACCAATGCGAAATAACATTCGTGAATAATGCCATAAAATGAATATGCAATTCATTTGGCTTCTTGCAAATGACACTGGCGCGATTTGAGGTCAGATAAATAAAGAGTGCGTGATTTTTGTACAGATGTATGCAAATTTATTTCCACAAAATCTTTTGCTCAGAAAAACGCATTGTGGCAGAACATTAGGTTGATCACATACTTACGTTTCTTCTCTTTTTCTCGCCAACATTTCAGCCACAACGGCAAACAAAACTTTCTTCTCGATCGTTCACAATCTTAGAGAAAACACGAATTACACGGGACTTTCTTAAACGTTTTCTGGTATCCTACGGGCTCAAAAACAGCCCTTATCGCTGTCAGTGCCGTGAGAAAAATAAAATAATAATTAATGCAATATTCACCTAGAAGATTTTATTTTGTTACTCCAATCGTGATTGACTACTATTGTTTGTTGTGTAAATAAAATTGCAGGTCACAAATTTATTTGCTACGGATAAAACGAAAATGCAGAAATGCAGGAATGTTCGTCACTGTGTGTCTCAAATGCTGTTGTACGTTACATGAACGCACTGCTAAGAACAACCAGTACAAGATTATTTTAAGTTCATGAGGATACCATGAACACAGACTCGTAATCTCATCTTCTAATTGGTGGTCATGCATCACTATATTACACAGTTAATATTGATAATAGAACAAGTAAAAGTCAATCAAAATCCAAAGCGGCTGCATGGCCTGAACGGCTAATGACAGCAGGTAGCTCAATCAATTATCTAATTGTACCCGAATAAGAGACGAATACAGATTGTCGTAAATAATCCTCCACATGCAACTGCAAATATGTTCTATTGAATCAAATTTATTTCATGTGGAAATTTTATTGAGCAGAAATTATTGCAAAATATTTGCTTGGTCATTATGATGGTCAGCCAATGACACAGCAGGTAACTCAATTAATCATTTAATTCTAGGTGAATACGAGACGGATTCAGAATGTCGAGAATACTCCTTCACATGAAACTGCAAATATGTTCTATTAAATGACATTTTTTCGTGTGGAAATTTGATCGTGCAGAAAATTAGCGCCTTAGCCTGGGCGTGATGTAGGATGTGCACAAACAAAAAGTGCACACTGAAATCAGATAATATATTATCGAGTGGAATTTGTATACATCTATCAGTAAACTGATACAAATCAATTGTTCAAAAAACATATATTTAATAATTCCATAGGTAGTTTTCAATATTTACTATATTTTTTTCTTAAATATTGCCAATAAAACCACTAGTGTTTAGTCAAGTCGACAGGAGAACAACGAGTTAACTTGGTATACAGGGCCAATAACTGGGGAAAAATAAAAACATCCATAACCCTATTCCCTAGGCCCTAGACTATTGAATGGTTTCCGTTCCATTCATACCTAAAACTGATTCGCTTTAGAGAATCTAGGATTTCTCATTCACTTAGTCGTTTGCAGTGTTGTAATCTTCATGAAAAGGTAGAAAAACTATAAAAACAGGTTAAGTTGTGATTTGCAGTTAGTTCTGTGAACAGTAAATGAATAATTTTATTTCTGACAGTGCCGTGTGGGAGGTTGAGCAGCCACTCCACTGCAGTATACAAACCGCCTGATAAGTAGGCTTCAGGAAGTTCCGCGTCAAGTCACACAGAAGCTGTGAGAGATGTTCAGACTAATTATTTTCTTTACCTAACTGAAAAACCCCATTACACGTAATAATATTACATTGTACCATATTCTGATATTGCGCAATATATGTTGCAAAGTATGTACAACAATTTTCACTAGAACATAAGAACCCATCTGTGCGCTGGGAAGGGATACACCTGTACACATCGCGAAGAAGAGATAGAGTTACTGCACTGTTATTAACTTTAAATTTATCTATATCCTCGTAGTAACAGAACATCTTATGATCGTGTTTACTCACATGTTTCAATCAAGTTAAATCAGTCATATCCTGTCGCCCTCTTCGTCGAGGCTGGAAGAGTAAAGTTGCTGTCCAGCTATACCGAGGCGATAATGTTGAAGACAGATGGACTCATTCGTAAATTATACACACCTGAATCTAAATTTGTTATAATTATATTTTGAAATCATCACGCTCTATATCGAACCCCATGACACCCATTGCAGGAATCATTTCACCTTAAACTGGTGGAGGTTCTGCATGTCGTCTGATATGAGCCCATAAACCACCCATCAATTCTGAGCGGTGGATCACTGACCGCCACTCGTCTGAACAGGACGATCGACATCACAATAATTAGAATAATCGGGCCAAGCTCGTTCTGCCCAGTCCCGGTCACCGACGGTGGACAGTCGAAGACATTGTTACGTGCCGTGAACAGTTGCTGTATTCTTTGGATTTCCCAGTTATAGGCGATGACTGGGGACTGTTACGTTATCCTTTCAGCAGATAAAACTATCTATAGCTGTAAAAGCTATTTATTGCTCCGTTTCAGGGTTTATGTAAATGATAATACTGTTGCAAAGTACAATTGCCGTACCGAAAACTGTTAACTTTCAGTCCCTGTGGCGAGAACAGTGGGCATTCATCGCCCTGCCGTGGACAGTGACCGCCATTTCGCCGTGCCCCGAACAGTCAATTCTCGGTCGTCTTGCGGTGAACAGTGGGTTAATCACCATCATGCGGAGAAAATGACCAGTATTCTGCATTACCATGAACAGTAGATATCCTGCCATGAACAGTGGGGCCTCTACTGCCATGCCGTGGAGTTAGGTTAGGTTAGGCATGAGATTAGGTAAGGTTTTGTTTGTAGTGTGCTTTGAGACTTCCTCTGCCCTCGTCAGAGCAGTAGAGACCTCATTGTTCCATACCAGGGCATTTACTGTTTACGGCACGGCAGAACAGCGGCTGCTATCCACGGCACGGAAGTATATCACCCACTGTTCCAGTCATGGCGCCTAATCATTTACTGTTCATGGCAAGACAAAATGGCGGCCACTGTCCAGGGCACGGCAATATATAACCCCCTGTAACTGACACGGCACCCAAGCATTCACTGTTCCCGGCGCGGCATAT
>SDVV010039728.1:0-10601 GCA_016164225.1 Gammarus roeselii | reverse complement strand
TACAGACATCAATTAGTGTTGACAGTGGAGGCAGACATCAAATTAGTGTTGACAGTGGAGACAGACATCGAATTAGTGTTGACAGTGGGGACAGACATCGAATTAGTGTTGACAGTGGGGACAGACATCGAATTAGTGTTGACAGTGGGGACAGACATCGAATTAGTGTTGACAGTGGGGACAGACATCGAATTAGTGTTGACAGTGGAGACAGACATCAAATTAGTGTTGACAGTGGGGACAGACATCGAATTAGTGTTGACAGTGGGGACAGACATCGAATTAGTGTTGACAGTGGGGTCAGGACAGCGGGAGCAAGGACAGCGGATACTGATACACAGGAGCAGCTCCAGAGGAGACAGACAAAAGAAGCAGCGACAGTAAAGACAAACATCAGAGAAGCTTGAACACGGGAGACTGATTGTCAACAAGAATTTTTGTCGAGGTTACACTTTATTTCTAACAATCTGTGCTGCAGTAAACTGATCAGTTTATTTCTTGATTTATTTCATCATCGCTCGTATCTAAACTTAAAAAAACCTAAATCTACAAGATCAAGCGAAGGTGCATTGAACCTTTTCTGTCTTCAAAATATTTTAAATAATGCGCTGGGCTCGGAAAATAAATACGGCGCTCCCTAGACACGGCACGAGCTGTTCTTGCTAGACAGACCCCGGCAGATACAGTCGCTTACGAAATACTTGGACGGTTATAGCAGTGTGGCAAATCGCGGCTGGTTAGACGGCCGTATATCTTTTAAGGAACTGTTTCCCAGATCTGTAGAGTGTTCATAACCGGAGTCATTTTGGCATCAAAATCTCATCAATGTTTCTTCTTAATAAACTGAAACCGCAAGCAGTTGGAAATCAGCAGACTATTTTTTAGAGAAAATTGATAGCAGCTACCAATGTACGACCAATCTACAGATGAAACACAGAGCCTTGATTTGACGGACTTAAAGTCTTATTCGTTTTGATAGCTGTCATGTTATACAATGGGATATCAGCAAATTGTAATTTTGTCTGCCCGAGTTATTAATATACAACATTTAATTGTCTAGATTTCGTTCTTCGTTTCGTTCTTCGAGAAAACTTTTTTATGCTTCAAGAAAACTGTTTACTTCACAAATTTGCAATTACTGTAAAACACACGCCTGGAACCTTTCAATTTTCTTGTCTATAGTCCACAACTATCCCTTTTCGTGTTTCAAAATTTACCCTTCGGTCATTCTTTTCTTGGCCTTGAAAAAATTCGGAAAATCCCTCACAGGAATGTAAAATTAACTATGCCCGTTTTCTACAGCATTCATTGCTGACGATGAAGTGTCAGCGAGTTGTAATTATTTCAACAATCAGGTTATGATGTAACAAAAGGGATTGGTTCTCTCTCAATTTACTGCGACTATTTCCCGTGCTTCCAAACTAAGACAACTTTGTTCAAAATGACACAAAATTTAGACGGCACATATGGTCGACTTCTTTACGAAATAAATCTCCGAAACCTCTAAATTTATTTAACAATTCTTAATAACAGTCCCCAGTCGTGTTGTGATTTGCATTTTCTACGACTACTTTCCTGACCATGACAATTTTTCAAATAGTTTTGTTATCCAGCAACTTTATCTAATCTTTAGAGTGCTCACATTTTTATCAACGAAATGTCCGCGAGTTGTCAATTTGCCCGTCAACTGTCCTTAGTATAACGCAAGTAATGTCTGATTAATTTTTTTCTTCGATTATTTCTAAAGTTTTCCGAACATCTCAATATTTTGTCAAAATGCACACAATTTACTGATTTTTTCACAAAATTGCAATTCCTACCACACACAGGCCTTGCACTTCTCGATGTTCCTGACTGTATGACATTTACCTTACATGATCATGAACACCACCCTGTCAGTGTCGGATGATTTTAGAGCAACTGAAGAGTTTCGTAGAGGGCATTTACATAGCACGCTTACGGATTAAGTCGGGCCATTCTAGCTACATTAATCTCCCTTTGCTCTTGGCGCTTCAGACTACTCTCTTTACTCCGCTTATGTGCTCGTTGGTATTCTTGCGAGGTGTTAGTTATGTGGACTTGATTCAGGCCCCTCCCCAAAAAACAATTGATCCTTGAACTTCGTTTTCCAGACATAGGGTTTACTCAATAATATTATTTTCTTCTGAATGCGTCGCTTGCCTGAACTCCCATCGCATTTCTCAGCTATCAAAGTTGGCTCGTCCGGAATTGTTGTTACAGCTGGCTGGTTTTCATACTGTTTCATGTGTAGTGATTCCATAGCATTGTGGTCATTATTTTTGTGATTGTTAAGTGAACTTTTAAATTATGTTCTGTCGATGACGCCAACTTTAATATGTTACGCCCTGTCATAGGTTGTTGTCGTTGACGAGTCGCGCCAGAGTTATACTCATTTCGTTGTCATTGTTTGCATGTTGTTTGGGAAATACGCCAACTCCATCATGAATGAAAAATTGAAGTACACATTCAGATACCTTCGTAACAATCTGATGAATGTCAATACAACTCCTCCGATAAAAAGAGTTGTATTGACATTTGTCAGGTATTGCGATGTATTAAAAATTGAAAGTGTTTCCTCCCGCGGACTTTTGTCGGAAAACATTTTCCACAAACTTCAAAACTTCAGGAGTTCTCTACGATAAAAGTATGTTATAAAATAAGTTTACAGACCGCATAGAATCTTATCCATTTTTAAATACAAATACTTTTCACGATTTTCCGTGTCGGGATACTTTGCTGGGGATTGCATATCCTTGAAAAAGCTTGTAAACAGAGGGAAATACTGTATTGTTAAGTTTGTACTTTATTCGTCCAATTGCGCTGTAACTACCTATATAGGGAAATTATAGCAGACAGTAGTATTGGTTCGGTCAATCTAAATTCAGAATAATGTAGAAAAATTACCTGAAGATATTGTCCTAAGAAAAGCGACAATCAACATATACAAAAATTTCCGACACCCCATAATGTGCGGACCCTTCTTATTAAGCCTATTTATTGCCTAGCATATTGTAGCTAGGCCTTTCGGGCCCTTGTATTGCCGCTTTTATTCGTTCGTTCATTACCCACCCTATGTTGACTGCTCATGTTGCTGCCACGAGGCGCCATTACTCTCTCATGACGCTTGGCGATACCGGCACAGAAACTATGGCGGCGGCGATAGTGGCCTGGCGATGGACGATAATTGGCCCAGTATGATGTTGAATGGGGAGGAAAAATAAGGAGGGTAAAACATATTCTAGTATATTAAGGATAGTAATGGGAGTGGACATTACCTCAATAATCAATCGACTGAATATTACCGAATAATAGATTTGTGTATAATAAATTGTCCAAAAGAATCTCAATCCATCGATATGTTATTAAATCGAAGCCGCGTGATTACTAAAGTACAAAGGCACATCATCCAAGCATTTCGTTGTTGAGCTCCTTTACTATAATACAGGAACGACATAATTTGCAGTCCATTTATACAATTTTGTTCCATAAAGTTAGGGTTCAGGATTACGTGGGCCAAATTAGAAGCATCTTCATATGGATAATGATGAAGAACATGGTTATTTATTTCAGTTTTTAGAATAATGAAAATTTCAAACGAGAGATCATGAAAGGCGTCTATTACTTATCCAGAGTTGTATCACATATTACATTGAGCAATTGGAACAGGAAGGGATGCCCAAAACACGGCATAAACCACACATAAGCAAGCCAGACATGCATAGTGATTCATCTCCTCAACCCATCCCGAGTTGAAAACAGTTTCAAATGAGAAGTGCCATTTCGATGATGAGATTTAGGCCGTTATTTACAATTTTATTTAGGAAATATGCGCATAATAAGTAACAAACCTACTCCATATGTAATTCAATATGAATCGGCTACCGTAGTTCATGTCGTTTAACTTGGGGCTGAGAAATTTATGCGCATTATCTGAACGCTTGGCGACAACGTTAACGCTGGTATTGACGTGAGCGGTTCAGAAACAATGAGAGCGAGGCACTAGGAGTGGCTGCGTCTTGCTATTGGTCAGTTCAAGACCTAGGGGCGAGACAAGGAACTGGGGCTGTGCACAGCAAGGGAGAGTAACAAGAAGAGCTGTCGGTGGGAGAGACTGGGCCAGAGAGCTAGTCCTTGTGACTGGGCAAGCGGGAGTAGGGCGGGAGTTTGGCCGGAATCGACTTGAGAAACAGCACATCAATGGATTCCAATATTGACGGGAGGCGGCTGAGCAGCAGAGTTCGTCATGAAGCAGCAGCCGCGGCAGCGATACGGGAGTCGACGTCACGCTCTAAGCGGCCGGCATCAGCCCCGGTCTGCTTGTTATAGCGAGAGTGACTCAGATTTTATGTGCTATGTGTGTTAAATTATATACCATGTCACGCAACTCAAGTGCAAACGACGTTAACGCTGGTATTGACGTCAGCTGTTCAGAAACAATGTGAGCGCGGCAACAGCCTACATAATGTGCAATGCACATTATGTAGGCTACAGAGATGGTGAGTGTCTCGGGCAAGTACATTCAACAAAAAACAGAAAATGTAGGTTGTGCGACATTTGCAAGCAATATTGAAGTAGGTACCGCAATGCACAGTTATTTTTATAATCGTTAGAATGCGCTGGTAACACATGACGACTTTTGTTCTCGTGTAAACCTTTCTAATAATAAATATTCTGTTATTTATGGCACTGACGGTGCGGAATTATGCTCTAACTTCTTCATCTTGCTGAACGGTTTGCTTAAGTCTAGTCTGAGCTCATCGAAATGTTAGAGGAGAATTATGTGTAAAAACTGTCGTCTCAAAATTTGATGCCGAAAAAAACATTTCGCTAATGAATGTATGAATGACCACGACTGAGACGAGGCAGGCAATGTGCAACGAACCGAATTCTGAAGTCAGTCACAAATCGACGGTGAGGAGAAACTGAACGTCATGTCCCTATGCCAGTGTATGTCTACATGTGTGACGTAGGAGGCCCTCAGTACGTTGGCGGGTCCAGTAACAATTTCTTCTTAGATTAGGCATGCGTATAAAGAAGGTCGCTCCACTCGGCTGGTATGATCCGAAAATTATATTATAGGAGGAGAACGTATCAGTAGTAAATAAATCTTTTCGAAAGGGTTGTTCAGTCGAAAACAGACATGGAAGAAGATGTTCAAGACTGACTACAACAAATCAAATGACACTAGGCGGTGTTAGTTGACGGAAGTGATTATTCGCAAACGTGACGGGTCTGGAGCGGGATGAGAGAAACGAGATGTGGTGGCAGTATTCGCTTGACTTTGATTCCAACCGGTTAAAAGGTTGTCCTCGCTACCGAAGACCACTCCTTGCGTTCAAATCCCTAACTTAAACTCTTGTTATAGTTATAGTGTATATACAAATATATAACATAAAGACAACGTGCGTGTTACAGTAAGAACATCCTCTGTCATCAATATCGTAAGATATACCACTAAACCTACCCGATCTGATCTCCAACCGGTCCCATAGCGTTTTGCAATGTCTATTTTTTTCTAGTTTTGGCGTGAATGTACGTCGTGAACTTAGGTAAGAGATTCAACGATGTTCCCGCGTACAAAATTACGTGCTTACTCATGTTTGATGATGCGTGAAATCTTAGATAAGGCACTTTACGGGAGGTCAAGCATTCATCAAAAGGGTAAATGTGGTGACGTCCGCCGACGAATCTCTAGAGCAGAGGGTATTGCAATCGATTTTTAAATTGTTTTTCAAGGTCGTTTGTTGACTTCACGGTCCATGTGTAATCCCCGCACTCCAGTCAAGTCGTCAGGCTATGAGTGATCCTACGATACGAGTCTCGATGCACAAAATGTAAAACATTGAACCAGTGGAACGCAACAATGTTGACTGACATCAAACGAACCTAAGCTAGTGGCGTAATAGGAGATGAAACGGCATTATGAGTAATAAGTGGGTCTTCTCACAATGAGAAGAGGTCCTCTCAGGGTAAGGTCACCTCGACTGCTGTTCAGAACTTGAGAAGTCCTCAAGTTCGGACATGACACATTTGTTCATGGTACGCCGCGAAGGCCGTACTGGGAAACTGGGATGGTAGCTAAGCACCGTCATGAGAGCAGAGCGACGGTCGAAAGAGACGGCCGTGGCACTTGGAGGGATGACGGAACGATGACTCGCCAATGTTAACTGAAGCCGAGCACTTGAAGGGATGACGGAACGATGACTCGCCAATGTTAACTGAAGCCGAGCACTTGAAGGGATGACGGAACGATGACTCGCCAATGTTAACTGAAGCCGAGCACTTGAAGGGATGACGGAACGATGACTCGCCAATGTTAAACTGAAGCCGAGAGACACGAACGAGAGCGATCCAGATGACGTTAGACTGAGAAAAATGGCGACTGAGAGTTGCAAATTCAACCTGTATTAGATGCTGGCGGGGCAAGCTCAGCCGAGAGGCCACTGGGGAAAATTTCTGAATAGGTAAAATGGATTGAGTGGTCTAGCGGCCTAGGGAGAGTGATCAAGAAAAAATATAAATGTTCGACATTCTCCTACTGGAGGAGAAGACATTGTAATGTAATTTGTATTTTGGTATTGTAATTTCTGTCGTTTTTCTTTCTGCTAAGAAATTTGGGCGCTTTGGTTGAAAACGGCTGACACTGACGTCAGCGCTGGTAGTGACGCAAACGGTTCTAAACCAGTGAGATCGAGGCGTCGATGGTGTATGCGGCTTGCCGTTGGTCAGTTCCAAGCGAGATTAGGAACTGAGCCATGTACAGGAATCGGATAACAAGTAGATCTCTGATATACGTTGGTGGGCGAGGTTGGCCCTCACGACTGTGCTAGAGGGCCAACAGGGAGATGGTGGGTGTTTGGCGAAAACTGGCCTGAGAATCGGCATATCGATTTATTCCAAGGTTGTCGGGAGGCTTCTAAATCTCAGCCAATGTCAAGAGGTAACGCCCGGCTGCGATACGGGAGTCGATCAACGTTATGGCTCCAAGCCTGCTCGGCGTCGGTCTCAGTCAGTCAACAAAAACGGGCGCCACTCAGCTTTATAAATTATGGATCATGTGGAAGAATCATGTGGAGCGGTTCAAGTGTAAACACACTAAAGACAAACTTCCTTGTAAATGCGCCAATCTGTGTTATTGTATACTCAGACGCGTAATCCATCCGTAGTGAAGAACTTTCCTACTTGCACTATATGGTATAGGGTGTTATTGATCGAATATCTTCCACCTCTGATCGAATCTCTATCATTAATTCATTTTTCACTTATGTGAAACAAGTCTGAACTGAGAAACATTCCAAATTAGCGGTCTTAATTAGACTGCACACCAGCCCGCCTGCTAAGGGCCAGCAGCAGCTACAAGAGAAACGTGTGATCCAGTTGTCATACCAAATGAACCTGATATACGAAACGATCATAATTGGACGTGATGTCATTGGGAGGCAAATTGACACAGCGCATGACTGCAGGAAGGAGACTCCCACAGTCCATAAGCTGGACTAGTAAGCACACGAATTTCATTGGGTCCCTCGAATGTCCCTCTCAACATGATCATGACACCAGCAATAAAACAGACTCCTTTACCATTTTGCTATGCCCACTTGATAATAATGGAGCACGGTTCGTATTCTGACGGTCAAATTTGGTAACAACTTTAAGCTTGAGGTGTTTAAATTTTACTTAATTCGATATGACAAAGAATAATTTAGGATTGATCGTATATAATATTCAGATTCATAAAACATTTTATCGAATTAGTGTTCCGATTGCTAAAGATAGCCCTGGGGACGGATGTGGAATTCATAATTGAAGGCTTTTGACCACCTGGGTATGATCACTCTGACTACGTGAGGCCACCTGGGTATGATCACTCTGACTACGTGCGGCCACCTGGGTATGATCACTCTGACTACGCGCTGAGTGGTAGTCAGGGTGATCCGTGTACCATCACATGGTGATGGTACACGGATGCCGGCATTGAGAGAGAAACTTGTGTCTGACATTACTACGGATGAGGCCCGGGAGGCGGCAGAGGTGATTGAGGAAGGAAAGCCCCTGTGCTGGACGGCGTCGAGACTGTACCTGAAGAGGGGTGGAGTAACGATAGTCGAGTAGCTGGTGAGGCGACTGAACTGTGTTTTGTGTCAGGCGTGGTGCCGATTGAGTGGCGCAGTGCCTGCATTGTTCCCCATTATAAGGGCAAATAAGATATAAATGAATGTTGCAACTCAAAAGGTGTTGGTATATCGTGTGTTGTCGGTAAGTTGTACGGGAAAGCGCTAATCAAAATGATTGGAGACTCTACGAATGGTGCAATTGGCGAGGAACAGTGTTGTTTTATGATTGGCAGAGGGTGTGCCGATAAGATTTGTACAAAGAGACATGTATGTGAGAAGTACATTGCGAAGAGAAAAGATACGTTCTGGGCCTTCTTGGATTTATAAAAAGCCTACGACAGTGTCGACAGTGAAGGGGAAACAAGGGTGTTGCGTTGACATAGAGTGGGTAGAAAACAGCTGAAAGTGCTTCACAGTTTCTATACTGGCAGCAGAGCATGTTTCAGAGTGGGGAACGAGGTGAGTGGTTGGTTCACAGTGGAAGTGGGACTGAGACAAAGCTGCGTTATGTTTCCCTTGCTGTTCAATCTTTTACTTGGATGGAGTGGTCAGGGTGGTGAACGCGAGTGTAATGGGTCGGAGCTTTTAGAGTTGTTAGGACAAAATGGGCTGAGTTGGTTGTTGAGTCAGCTGCTGTTTGCGGATGATGCAGCGCTGGTGGCGGAATCTGAAGAGAAATTGTGTAGACACTACATAGTGTCAGCGTTTGACAGAGTGTGTGAGAGGAAGAAGTTGCGGAGTAACTTGGGCAAGAGTAAAGTAATAACATGTTCGAGGAATGTTGATGCGAGCACATTTAGTGTCCTCCTATGAAGTTCAGCGTTTCAAGTACCTAGGCTCGTATATCTAGCAGACTAAACTGGTGGAAACTGAGACGAAGTCGCGCGTAAAGGAAGGGTGTGAAGTGTTGGGTGCACGGAAGAGTGTAATGATCTGTAGAACGTTGGGGTTAGAAACAATGAAAAGGTTGTATGATGGAGTAATTGTCCCAACTGTTCTCTACGGAGCTGCAACTTGGGGGGTGAGAGCTGAAGAGAGAAGAAGGTTGAATATTTTCGAGTTGAAATATTTGAAGAGCATGGCTAGGTGGAGCTAAGAGACAGGATCAATAACGACGTCATTCGAATAAGAACGAGGATGATGAAGAAGTTAGAGGACAGAGTAGATTCACGTGTGCTAAGATGGTTCGGGCACATGGTGAGAATAGATGAGTTTTGACGCTGCCTTGATGTGCAGTCCCGGCAGTGGAGTCGCGTTGAGAAACGGGATGGTCGTGATCGGGGGGAGGGGGGCCTGGTCACTGTGACGCGGCAAGGGAAAACTAGTTTTACTGTCGAAGTCGCTGCTGCCACAGACTTCGGAAAGCACTCCTGACCCAGCGTGTATTGCGGGGCTCCCGGACGGACCCTTTTACGCAAAAGGGCTAAAGTTTGTTTGAGTGCGAGGGTATGAAAGGTGTGTGAGGTGCGACTTGCCGTCGGTCATCCTTCTTCGTGGGGGATTTGACCTAGTGTCTGTATCTGTAGCTCATTTATAACACAAGACCGAATTTTTTGTCGAATAGATTACATGTAACACGTAATCTTCAACGCTCCTTCACATTAAAATAGTGCACACATTTCAACCCTCATGGACCCTTACAGCGCCAAGCAGTCTTTGTAACTACAATATTTGATGGACATCAGTAGAACAGCATGGCTGTTCTACTAATGCATGAATAAATACTAATATTTCATAAATGTACTTCATGAGTTGTAACATACAGTTTTAAATTGTATGAAGGCTCCTAATGAACGTACCAAAAAGATCATTTATATAGCCTCTACTTTTCTTTTATTAGACAATTGATATTATTGAAAGTCGTAAATGAGTACCCTCTGTCATTGGCCAGTAAAACTAATAGAATTATTACTGATCGGTTGGATGCCCCTAAGGCATACTCGACCGGTTTGCAATCCGAATGAGTGTTTTTAATAGGAATAGCCTAATGCCAACACACCACTAGGTATATTTTTAACTACACTGACCAGCACTAATGTAGGAGGCATTTGTTTCACGGTCAAATATATCGATCCCTGTTGCCGAGTACGTGAATGCGCATATGTCTGATTAGAGAATGAAAATTTGGATAACATAGCGTATCTAAATGTCACATGAAAACTATCATCAGGATGAGGGCCATATGAGTCATTACTCGGGTGAGTGAATTGAGTGAGGAAAGAGAAGGACAAGTGAAAGAGAGAAAAAAACTGCACAACATTTCCAGGTGAGGGGCATGGTTGGATGCCTCTCCAATCATTGCAAACAGTTCCAGGTCAGGGGCATGGTTGGATGCCTCTCCAATCATTGCAAACAGTTCCAGGTCAGGGGCATGGTTGAATGCCTCTCCAATCATTGCAAACAGTTCCAGGTCAGGGGCATGGTTGAATGCCTCTCCAATCATTGCAAACAGTTCCAGGTCAGGGG
>SDVV010039727.1:0-10601 GCA_016164225.1 Gammarus roeselii | reverse complement strand
GTTTGGGTTTAGGGGTGGAAGAGAGTTGCGAGCTCACATCCATCACCGGCAGCCCTGACATGGGTTTAGGGGTGGATGTGTGTTGCCGTTGCAGACTCTTACCCAGGACGTCACGGTAGGAAGTCAGAGAAAGAGCACCAAGACTCTCCCGCGATCGAACTGGGTCCCTTTGGTCAATCCTCCCCCGGGATGCCTCTCCGTCCAGCTGTAAAGCATGGACCACCAACTCATTAACAGTAACTAGTTTCCTCGTCTGGTCCGCCAGGCTCTTACTAGCCTTCTCCATGTCAGAACGTAGGCTTCTACTGAGGTCTGCAGCAAAGTTCTCTAAATCGCGCTTGCTTACGAGGTCCTCTTGGACCTTACGTACCTCGTTTCTCACCTCTGCTACGGACTCACAGGTCCTACTAATCTCCTCTCGCATCTCTTCATACTCACCGGCAACAATACGCAGCTGCTGCTCGAGGACGAAGACCTTCCCCACAAAGATCCCGTCCTCTCCGCCGTCGTCCCTCCGCCGCAGGCCTTGGAAGGTCACCAGGACCTGGTCGAGCCTGCGGTCAAGCTCGCACAACCGGCAGACGAGGACTCTCTCGAGGTCCCTGAAGACGCTCCGGCTCATCCTGCCGAGGCAGACCGAGCACTCCGCCAGAGTAGGAGGCATCCTCAGAAGTCGTCGGCGGGAATCTTCTTTCTTCCGGTAGGCGCGCGCACTCACTTAATTATTTTCCGTTTATTTTATTTATTAATTAGCACAATTAACACAGTAAAAGTTCACAATTGTCTCAGAAAACAAAGACACGAAAAAGTTCTGAAACAGAAAGACACGATAACGTTCTGAAACAGAAAGACACGAAAACGTTCTGAAACAGAAAGATACGAAAACGTTCAGTTATTATGTGGCACGGGAGCGTTAAGACACAAATACTCGTCACTCTGTTACGAGTATCTGTCCACATCTTAACTGACACTTTGAAACAGTATTATTTCCAATTCTATGTAGTCTTGAAACATTAGAAATTCACAAGTCTCACCTAGAATGAACTAATGGGTGATCCATGGGTGACAAGTATCCAATTAGATGCATCATCAGCTTGTTTCAAGCACTGACAACGCCGGAATGGTTCAAAAGTGGTTGGGTGATTATTGCGAGAAAATTTAGTACAATAGTTTTTACCATCACTGTAATGAGGCATATATTTTGATGTAAGGTATTGTTGATATTACCTTGTTACGTCAATTCAGTGCAAAATACTTTAAAATATAAAACGGAAATTATTTATAGGCGACACACTGTAACTTGCGTGATGTTGAGTGACTTGGTCACCTATAGTGTGTTAACTACATTTTTATCAGACAAAGGGAGCGTCTGGTGTTATTTGTTGCTTAATGAAATGGTAATCCAATCATATTAAACAGTGGAAAAAAAGGTTCATGGAAGTTAGTTAAATGATCGGAGTGTTCACCGTAGACTGAAATAAATAATTTAATCCCCGGTAAAGCATGTTAAACCCAGATAAAATATATATGTAGTCACGGTGCTCCCAAATAAAGACTAAAATATGAAGAAACATAAATGTATTGTTATTTACATATTATGTTGATAATTTCTCAATGGTCGATTTCGGTCATCTTTAGGCAATTAACTGTATACATGAATTCGGTAACGAATAGCTTGGATATCACATCGAAAAACACAAATATGTGGTTTTCTGAAACATACCTCTGATAATTTATTCAATATCTTAGTAAAGGCAACCAACTAAGAATTTGTTGCATGACGCATTTGTGAATAAGTTCAAAAAACAGGAGTTCAGTTAACCTTTCCATTTTTTCGTCCCTGTGAACACAGATCATAAGTCAATAGAAAAAACTAATTGCTATAGGACACAACTGTACGCAACGGGGAACAGGAATAGGATACAAAAAGGTGCAGTAAAAACGCAAGAGAGCGTAGTATTCAAAAAGACGGTTTGGGATAAAAAAAAGGACGATACGCGGCTCAATAACACTCAATATGATGTAATATGGCACCATTTGATGCACCACTAGGACGCAATAAGTCACAATAACACGGAAAGGCGCTCAACAGTCGAACTGTATCATTTTCCCCCCGTCCTATCACCGTGTATTCATATAAATGGTTTATGTGAAACATATATATCAATGAATATTGAATTGATTCAAGTGAGCCTTGACCCGAACAGTTTTACAAGGTAACTCAGTAACTCTCACAACAATGGACTGAGTAGGTTTAGTTAGCGACCTCATTTTCAATCTCTACCTATTTCAGGATCATGTTCTAGCGGGGCCCAGACTTCCCCGCGGTGACCTCATTTCATCAACCGCTTGTAGGGAGGGCCGCTCTGAGCAATATGACGAGAGGTCCTCACGGAGCCTGCATTTTCTTCATCGCTGCGTAAAACAGGCCGGATGATGTCAAGAGTTGAGTGGGTCCGGTATAAATGTTATGGACAACGAATGGAAATAAAATTAGGATAAATGTATTCTGATTATCTCCCTATATAGCGCCTTTTTAAAGATTTATTTTCATCGATTGCAAACAGTCCATTTATGCACATTCTGGAAAGAAAGAACCAGTTTAATTATTTTAGGCGGCGTTCGCCAAACTCTGACTGACTTTTTCTCTCCAATTGAATGACCAACCACGTGCTTCGTTGTAGTACAGATGATGAAATAATTGAGGTTATGGTTATTTCTTGGTGGGGTGAGAATTTGATGTGTTGGGGATGAGTGAGGCTAAGTGAAAAAGTTGGAGTTAGGAGTGTTTTGCATGGTATGTGAGAGAGAGTAAAGCGTTTGGGAAGTTGGGGCACTAAGAGTTTGCGTTCATTATTGTTCGATTGGTTGGCTAGTAGTGAGTAGCTAAATTGATGTGGGTGAAGTGCATGTTGAGCTTGAAAAGATGGGCGTTATTGAGTGCTAACGCTCCAGTCAGCTGGAGGAGTGACGCGCCGAGGAATGCACTTTATGATTAGTCAGAGTGAGTGTATTGAGAAATTGCAGGCCAATACAATGTTGAGATACTGCAAACCTAAATACGATAGTTGGCGACGTAGTAGTTGAATTCGTGGTAAAAGTGAAAGAGACGAGAAGCTAGAGTTTTGTGTATGAAGCGGAAGTTTGTGGTAAGAAAAAGTTTGTCCAATAAGCGAGTTGTTCACTATCACGCATGGGTAGATCGCCCATAGTGCAATGGTGAACAGAGCTCTGATAGATTTTGTGCTGACTACGAAGAGCTCGGCGTTAGCCTGTTGGATGCTCGGGTGTCTAGGCGGGTGAGTAGAAGAATGTCAATTCATCTATTGCGGAAGAAATACATTTCTGAGTGAAACAAGTGTTGAAGAGAAAAAACTGGGAGAAAGATGGAAGATAGTGAAGGCAAGCAGAGCTGAGAGGATGAAACACGCGGTGAAATATGAATGTTTTTTTTTAATAAAAAGAGCGAACGAAAATGAAGGACTGAAAATCAAACCAACTTACGTCGTGTCGTCTCGGGAAATATCTTGATTCGTAAAACCTAGCACTCTGATGAGCATAAAATGTTGGGCAAATTAATATCACATATTTTCAATTAGTTAGTGAAATGGGATGCAGGCATTGTTCGACCAAATTGATATAGCTTGGTCTTCGAAGGTCTTTGTTTGATAAAAGAAATTGAACAGTTTTGCGATACAAGACTCCATTGATGATTATTGAACAGAATCTGCAGCCTTATTGCATATACTATATGCCCCAAATAAGTGTTATCGGTTACATAGATGTAGACCTTATTTTTGATTTCGCGTTTGATTTAAACTTAATTTAAATTAAATTGTGGGCAGTTAGCTAAGTTTTTATGGTTGTATGTTTACAGCCAAACGTCAGGAGAAAATGCCAATATGTATATCCATACTATAAAACATACAATCTCGGTGCAGGGATGTCGTAAACAAAACGCGAAATTAAAAGTAAGGTCTCATATGATTTATAAATGAAGTATCAATTCATGATAGCAATTTTACTCATTTATTGAAACTGAGAAAATATCGCGGCGAAACTAGAAACTTAGTCGTGCAGTAGTATGGTTTAAAGTCAGCACGGTAACTTGTTTAAAATCATCTAAAATTTGTGAAAAGCTTGTGCGAATTTGTAGAAAACATCTCTGCCAAAATAACGGCAATGAGTAACATATTTCATTTTAGAAAGTGCATTTAATGAATTTGGACGAGTGTTTTGTCAGAACCAGTTTAATTGTTATTGCATGAACTCCGATTGCTTAAGCCTAGTTCTGCAGCTGTTTTTTCACGCTACATATGTCAACAGAGCCCTCGGTAAGAGACCAATTTTTTGAGAGTAAAATAATTAGAATTTGGAGGTGAAACGCCCACCAAATCTCAATGTAGCCATGCGTTATTTTCCTTTCGTTTCCGCCGACCCGTCACGTTTTCTCAATTTTTCACCAACTTCGCCGAATAACAATAACGGACTCTTCATCGATGTGCATGATAAATTATCCCTGAGCGTGATTGCCTGCAAAATTATTTTGCTACAAAACAAGGGATGGGATCCGAACAATGATGACCATTTCAAAGGACCCTGCAACATCACAATGGATTGGATAAGAAAAATGTCAGTCATTACAAGTCTGCTATTTCAACACAAGATATGCTGACTAATAATATTCAATGGAGAAGTAGACGAGAGTGCGGCGCGAAATATTCATTTCTGAATTCATCGATGACAATACCGAGAAAACTCAGTACAACTATTGATTTCATAGAAAGTTTGCAGAGTAATCTCCTATTCACTGCACTATTTATTATTCGCAGCTTCAAGTAGTCCGTGGCCTGTCACCAGGCAGTCGGATACGGCACGGGCAGTGTACAAGACCGCCGCTCAATAGCTTCCAAGTGTGGCACGTTTCATAAAAGTTTCCGGCAACAGTGCAGGCAAGTAAATTATAAAATAGTGTCTGTAAATGAAATAAAACGGTTAAAAATTGCCGGCATTGGCACTATCATGGTTAGCATGGTGCCCGTCATTGGCACTATCATGGTTAGCATGGTGTCCGGCATTTGCACTTTCATTGTTAGAATGGTGCCCGGCATTAGCCCTTTCATGGTTAGATATTGGTGTTCGACATTAGTACCTCCTAGTTGCAAAACGATACCAGGCAATGTCCCCAATCATCATTGATTTAACAAGATAAATAAGTAAGACAATCTCAAATCAACATTGTGGGTCATTTTCTTTCTCTTCGTGTGCTGAAATGTGTTGTTTTTTCTCATGGGATCATCGTCAAATCCAATTTTCTACTACAACTGTTTCCCTACTCGGTCCTCTACTACAGTTACTAGACATATATATTCCTGCATGTATGTTGTTATAAATATCTAGAAGCGCTGATGGTGGAGTAGAAGCCTGTTACTCTATTATTAATTTATCTTCAGAACTAATCTCTCTCGTATCAGAACGCAGCCTAGTTTAGACAAAAGGGTTAGTGATGTCTTGTGACACATGTAAACACTTGGAAACTGGGATAAGATCTCAGAATAGAATCTACATCAGACTTCTCTGGGATGGCAAAATTTTATTAACCCCCTGTGGTTTTACGAGTGTTAATCGTACAAACTACGATTTGTAAGATTAAAATCACATTCACATTATATATTTGCTACCGAATTGCCTTTCGAACCTCAAATTAAAGCAACAGTATTGTTAATTAGCTACTTTTTCAAGTATTAACCATGCTTTATTTATCTATACTACCACTTTGAGGGGAAAATGTTCGAAATTTGTACAATGATATCAGCGTACATCCAGATTACCCTAGACGCCTTCTGACAGTGAAACGTCGTTACCTACGATGATAGTGCATTCTGATTCATTATACATCTATAGTACCACAGCAAGGTTAGGTTTATGATATTTGTACACATATATCTACGTACATAAAGACAACACTAGAAGACTTTCGACTTTCGACGCCATTCCCTCCATAGATGGCCCATTCGGAGATTATATAAATCTGTATGACCACTTCATGGTAAAGTTTAGGATATTTGTACAACTATATCTCCGGCCATTACATAACACTAGTACACTTTTGTCAGTGGAACGCTATTCCCTCGTGGAAAGTCCATCCTGATATTGTACTCATCTAGCGGTAAGGCAAGGATTAGGATATTTGTACAATTAAATCTGCATACATACTGTAAACACAGGAAGGTTGTTTTCAGTGGAACGTCATTTCATCTGCAGAAAGTGGGACTCATTCGGACAGTTTTGTCATCAACGACAGTTACAGAATATTTTTCAGATGAGTTTAATAATTTTATTTCCACGAGTTTTATTTTTGTTGGAGGATCTTAAATTTTGTTGGGACACGATATCGATTCACCCTGCTAGCGAATCTGCCTTCTCTCATATAGAGATTTTCAACAAAGACTGACCTCCATAGATAAGCGGTGATTATCACACATGAGCTATTATTCTATCTATTGTCAGAGGCTTTTATTCTTACCTGAAGAGCCGCAGTTACAGCAATGCAGAGCATCTTGAATTGAACAAGGACCGCACAGAAAAATACCGGAAAATTAGTGCAAGAGGGAAAAGGTTCAGCCGAATATGGTGATTTTCATCTTAGTCAGATTATCTAATTTATGATATGAGAGCGCGTATTTATTCTCAAATAATGTTGCAGTATCTGTGCGAAGATATTCATTATATACAATCAAATGTACTACTGATTCATAGACAAAAGAAATGCAACATTTCTATAGCAACCTTAGTTAAAAGTGGATGATGGATATCTTCCGTAACATGGCAGAACTGCGCATTTAATCAGACGTATTGCCTCCCTATAACTTTATTTGTTGGTTAGCTAGTTATGATTGGCAGCATTCATATTTCCCTTTTACATTCACGAATGAAAATTCAGTGATAATTACTCCCAAAAGATATTCTGGCTCCAGCAATAATATGTTGTTGAGGCGACACAATGTTTACACGTTTGCCTTTCGATCCACAGTTACAATCATGTCGTTACCAGTGTTGTTACCCTTTCATTTAAAAACCTAAATTACTTGAATTAAATGACTGAGTTTATCTCAGGTAATTGTTCTACGACGCATAACGTGAATTCCAAATTAAGTATGCTAATCTGTTCCACGTTTTTATTCCAGTATTCCAGGGAAAAGTATTCGCACGCATATTCTTTTGTTAGAGGGATCGAAAGTATCAGAAGTGGGGGCGGGAGGTACGATTGGTGAACGTTGGAAATTAGGTGTGAAATTTTTCAAGTTTCGTAATGAGAAGCGGGTATTCAAAATAATCAATTCCACTATATTGAACAGATGAACTTTACAAATTAACGTGTATACAATACTGGGAACTAAATTCCTTTGTTGCAATGTGAAGTATTCACGGAATAATGTGAATAATGTGTGTATAAAGCATTGCACTATTAGTTCTAATAATATGTAATTAAAATAAAAAATGACATGTCAAGTTCTTTTCCATTCCTCTTATCAATAAATTACATATACTCATATTTACTAGGGGCATCTTTGAGCACAACAAAATATCATTATAGATGATTCACATATACAACCTCGCTGCAAATGTGACCAATAATCTGTTTGTTGACGAAGTGCGTCCAAAGCTTTCGTCCCTCGTCGTTAGAGTGCCTGTCCTCAAACATCATCAACATGAGGGGGGAGGGGAGCTGCAATGCTGTGATGGGCGCAACTCCAACACAACGTTTCTAAATGTTGCTGCAAACGCTCTCTCATCGTTAGCCAATATTTTGTTTGTTTCTCTGACTTTTCTCCAATGCGAGTGCTCTGTGCGCCCTATTCTCGGTTGAGCGCTTGAATTGCGGCTATTTGCTTATAGAGGCTATTTATTTGACAAACATTACAAATTAATTTAGAAGTAAAAAATGGACTTCGATGGATAAAAAACATTCAAATTCGAATAAATAACCTTCGTGAAGAGAAAATCCCCGTATGGAACGAAGTGTAAGGCTGGATGTGATCACCTTGACGGGGTTGCCCTCCGACCCACTGTAGCCTTTCCCCGGCATACAGTCCTGCGGATAGGATGCTGAATGCGTTGCCTCTTTATAGGGTCTAACCCATCCGCTGCTGGAGCCGTAGAAATTCTCGTGAATCTCCAGTTATCTCCACCAATCTACGTCCGATCTCCTTCACAATTCGCGCAGTTGACTCGCCATACACCCTTGTCGTCTCCAAGGCCATTGTCTCAAATTGAAACTGTCGCGTCAAAGCTCCATACTTCCTGCACTTACGTGTCTCTTCCTCTGTAGCTGCAGAAACACCTGAAATGGCAGAACCTATCAAATGCGTTTCCGCGTAATTGTCCACACAAGTACAGTCCCACCATAAACTCTTACCTTTGATGCCATTGTGATGCCATTAGGTCTCTTGTCATCACCTCTATTGCGACTAACTGCACTTCGCATCACTTGAACCGTTGAACAATTAAAAAGTTGACACGGTTGTCCCACACGGTGCGTCTCGGTTGATATTCATGAAAGCGAGTGATCACCATGAATCGTGCCACAACCCCTCATGTCGGTCGTACGACGATGATTTTCATCTTTTTTTTATTGTAATGAGTTCGACACAAGCGGTTTTTATTGCAACTCGTTCATGTTGATTAATTATTACAAACAAAAATCTGAGCCAGTATCTTTCACTGAGAAAATGACAAGAAAGTGCCCTGTATTTCATGAACGGATCAGTCTCAAGAACCAGCTACCAGATCAAAGTCAGTGGCGCGTTAGTTTTATAAGCATCATTTTGAGTAACTTTAGTCATTCTGGCATTGATGAACAACACTATTTTCCACACGCGGCGTTTGTGTGCCATACATAACCAGCCCAAAATCACCTCAGTAAAACTTCTTAAGTATTTTTTTTATTATGCTATCTGATGACTAGGTTTCACAAAAATAGTGGGGACGTCAAGTACATTCGCGTCGTCGAGTCAACCCACAGTCTGTTTTTATATTATGGTGTCAAACCAGTTTGGTTTATTTAAATATAAAAAAATGTGTCCTGTTCACATACATCCGTTGTTCTGATCAAGAGCAGCGGGATCAATTCATGCTCCTATCAACGGTCCGTTGTCTTTAGACAAAAGTATTATGTGCACTAAAATGTGCATGAGATTAAAACCATTTATCTTTCCATGCCAGAAGCGTCTCAATGGCAATTGAATGTTACTAAACAACAGCCGCGAGAGAGCCGCCTATGCTCAGCAAGATAAACCTCTAATGAAGGCGATGTATACAAAAATCAGCAAGATATACTCCCAATGAAGGCGATAGAGGCATTACTCAGCAAGATATACTTCCAATGAAGAAGATAGGGACATTACTCAGCAAGGTATACATACAATGAAGGCGATAGAGACATTACTTAGCAAGATATACTTCCAATGAAGGCGATAGGGACATTACTCAGCAAGATAAACCTCTAATGAAGGCGATATATACAATACTCAGCAAGATATACTTCCAATGAAGGCGATAGAGACATTATTCAGCAAGGTATACATACAATGTAGGCGATAAAGACATTCTCAGCAGGATATACTTCCAATGGAGGCGATAGGGACATTACTCAGCAAGATATACTCCCAATGAAGACGATAGAGACATTACTCAGCAAAACATACTTCCAATGATGGCGATAGGGACGATTTCGGAAGTCGTCATTAAATAAGTGAAACTTAATCTCGCTGCCCTTCCCGGGGCTGGAACCCGGAATTAAAATCGTCGTCAGTCACTCAGAAGACCCAACTTCGAATCAAGGGACATTCACAGACATTTATTACTTCCTACCTAATCATACATTTTTAGAGGTGTTTTCTTCATTGCGCCAGTGTTTTGGCACCGTCATGGTCAAAATAAGGCCAAAATAGTACAAACATATGGACAAGCACGACTACTCCCAGGACCATTGTAGGCCGCCAGCGTAAAAATGACCATTGACGACAAATCAATTGGTTTAATGGAATTGGTTCTGCCTCTGGTCCTCCACTTGGTGCGAACATTTTCAATTTTTGACAGGGAGCAATTTTTGTAATTGATGGACATGTTGTTTGATGATGAAGTAAAGGTCTGCTCCAATGCTGTTGTAACTTGGAATGGATGTGGCATTATGCAGCGGCCTAACACCGTCACCAAACAATGTGTATCATGTGGCATCCGGCATCACACTATTCAAAGTAGACTTTTACGTATCCTATGCAGTTGCATACATACTTAGAGCAGCCGTAATTAACATGTTTTAATACACTACACATATATTTACAATACGAACGCAGGTAGAGCGACTGACTCAAGAAACAGGATTTCTATGATAATTTACACTGATGGTACGACTTCATCTAATATTCCAGTAGTTAACGCACTTAGATCACTTTCAGATGATCATCGAAACATTCATCTGTTACTAAGATTTACAGACCATTCTCAGGCAATATTGACGCAACTTCTTTTTTTGTTCGTGTCTGCAGTCACGTGGCAATCTTCATTTCAAACTGATATATATCTATACATGTATACAT
>SDVV010039726.1:0-10601 GCA_016164225.1 Gammarus roeselii | reverse complement strand
GAAAACTTCAATTATGATATTCCTACCGAAACCCAATAAATCTCCACTTGAGCACTCAAATTATAGACCTATTTCCCTACTGAGCGTGCCAGGCAAAATTTTCGAAAAAGTTATCAACCAAAAAATGATGAGCTACCTAACAAGAAACAACTTGCACAACAGTAACCAACATGGATTTAGACCCGGACTAGGCACAGGAACAGCAACTGCAACAATATATGAAGCAATAGCAGCCGGAAAAGCAAACGGCATGAAAATGAACATTGTTTTAAGGGACATAAGTCGCGCGTTCGACAAAGTATGGCACAAAGGACTGATTTACAAAATGCTGAACAACAACCTCCCAGACGAACTGATTAGGATTACAAATAGTTATTTAAATAAAAGGAAAGCCAAGATTCGCATAGGTGACTATGTGGGAGAAGAGTTCCAACTTGAAAGCGGGGTACCACAAGGTGGATGCCTATCTCCAACTCTATTTAATTTCTACACCCACGATGTTCCCGAGGCATCGGGTGAAAATGTCAACCTTGTTTACGCGGACGACATCACGCAGATAGTCAGATACAGAGGCAAATCTGAGAAAATGTTGGCCCAGCACACCATAAGAGAAATCGAAAAAGTCAACAACTATGAGAAAGTCTGGAAAATAAAAACAAACAGAGCCAAATTTCAAATAATACCTATTCTAAGAACAAAAACCGAACCGATCAGCATCAACCAAGATAACTATGAATACGAAAAAGAATAAGCATATACGAAACAGGATAAACCTGGCAAAACTACAACTAAGAATACTATTCAGATTTAAAAATCTTTCCATCAAAAACAAGAGAAAACTGTACCATGCACTAGTCAAATCAGTCTTAGAATATCCACCCGTACCCCTTCACGTAGCCAGCAAGACACTAACACAACAGATGCAAATAGTAAAAAATAAGGCTGCCCGAATCATAACAAACACAAGACTTAGAGAGGGAATAACAAATCAAACAGTAAATGAACGTGCAGAACTAGATACGATCAACATTTCCCTCCACAACCAAGCGAGCACTATCTGGTCCAAGCTAGATAACTTCCACAATCAAAGAATAAAGGATCTGCTGACAATAGACGAAGGCAAAACATCGACCTTCAAGTTTCCCTCAAGTCACTCTCGAGTAATTGATAACCCCCCGAACGCAATCTACTAACATCTTGATAAATTTATTTAAAATTTTCTAATAGGTAATATGGACTCCTGTGGGCATCTGACCGACTTATAAAACTGAATCGCATGAAACTCAACAAGTCCTTCTATGGCATTTGACCGTCGTATGAGATATAGTCTGACCTTCTGAATGTTTAGACAAGCCATAACAAAACATACAAGGGTAACACGCGAGAACACTCGCGTGGATACTCAAGGACATTTGACCGTCAATTCCAAACCGCCCTCCGAATGATCTCGACAAGCCCCAAAAAAAGGCAATTGTCCTACGTATGCTGACAGTCCGAATTCCGAATGTACCGACAAGCCATAAAAAAAGAGAAATGCAAAGGAGCCATCGATTCAATTTGTAGTTTTATAAATTACCTTTAGTGATCCGACGATCGAAACTTCACCTAGCCAAAACCGCACTCAAACCGTCGAATTTAAGCCTCTAATAGCACTCGGCTAGAACCGAATCTTTCATTCTCTATCTGTTTTTTCCTTTCTCTTCTTTTTTCTTCTCCTAATCATCTTCCTCTCTTTTAACTATCATCATCATCACCACCATTCATTCGACGCTGCTGCTTCTGGACGCCGACCGGCCACTGAGCTCCTGCTAACAGCACACTCCCGCCTCGCTTGATACACAGGATCGCTGCACCTCTTTTAGAGGCAAGATTCAGTCCGGGGCGGCGCATCTGGGCAGTGGATCAGTGACCCACTGAACTACAGAGCCACATATGGGGTCGGCAATTGCCCAGCCGAACTGGTACTGAATTTGTTGTCTCAGTGAGCCCGGCCTGCGTCCCATCAGATATTTTGTTGACCCACAAAATTCCTCAACACTTGAATTTGTTGAAACAACAATTTGTTGACACACAACTTGTTGACACACAACTTGTCGACACATAAATTTGTTGACACATAAATTTGTTGACACTTAAATTTGTCAACACTTAAATTTGTCGACACTTAAATTTGTCCTCACTTGGATTTATCCACACTTAAATTTGTCCTCACTTGGATTTATCCACACTTAAATTTTGTCCACACTTAAATTTGTCCACACCTAAATTTGTCTACACTTAAATTTGTCCACACTTACATTTGTCCACACTTACATTTGTCCACACTTAAATTTGTCCACACTCAAATCTGTCAACACTCAAATTTGTCAACACCTCTAAATTTGTCAACACCTCTAAATTTGTCAACACCTCTAAATTTGTCAACACCTCTAAATTTGTCAACACCTCTAAATTTGTCAACACCTAAATTTGTCAACACCTAAATTTGTCTACTTCTAAATTTGTCAACACCTAAATTTGTCAACTCACAAATTTGTCAACACACAAATTTGTCGACACTAAAATGTTTGTCGACACTAAAATGTTTGTTGACACTAAAATGTTTGTTGACACTAAAAAGTTTATTAACACAAAAAGTTTGTTGACACTAAAAGTTTGTTGACACAAATTTTGTCGACACATTTGTCAACACAACTTTTGTCGACGCACAAAATTTGTTGAGGCACAAAATTTGTTAGGGCACAATATTTGTTGAGGCACAAAATTTGTTGACACAAAAATTTTGTTGACGGACACAAATTTTGTTGACCTAATTTTGGTTACACACTTTTTGTCAACACAAAAAGTTTGTTGACACGAAAATTTTGTTGACGCACAAGATTTGTGGACGCACAAAATTTGTCGACACAAATTTTGTCCACAAAATTTGTCAACATACATTTTGTCGACACCTACAATTTTGTCCACACCTACATTTTGTCGACACCTACAATTTTGTCCACACCGTCATTTTGTCGACACCTATGTTTTGTCAAACCCTACATTTTGTTGATACCTACATTTTGTTGATACCTACATTTTGTCGACACCGACATTTTGTCGCCACCTACATTTTGTTGACACCTACATTTTGTCGACACATGCATTTTGTCAACAGATGCATTTTGTTGACGCGTACATTTTGTTGACACAAAATTGGTTGACACAAAAGTTTTGTTGACACAAAAGTTTTGTTGACACAAAAGTTTTGTTGACACAAAAGTTTTGTTGACACAAAAGTTTTGTCGACACAAAAGTTTTGTCGACACAAAAGTTTTGTCGACACAAAAGTTTTGTCGACACATAATTGTGTCAACATACTAATTTTGCAGACACAATTTCTCAACAAACTTTATACTTCTATCTCCATTGTTTCAGTAATGATGTCCGCAATCACCTCAGCGACAGGCGAGCGATCGCGAGTCACAGGACTGCTCCTCTAACACAGAGTTTTCTCTGATGACCGCGTCACAGGCTCGCATTGTGCCCAACGATGACCTCCATCCCGAGAGCCTACGGCACTCCGGTTTTTTCGGAAGGTCTCATACACAGGCCAGTTGAGTGCAACATAGCCTCAGCCATGACAGCGCCTCCAGGCAGTCCTACCTTTGAAGCGTTCAGGAACAGATATCGTGCAACGAGACAGAGCATCCCAATAAAAGGTGCTCGACTCCTGGTCGAATGCGCACTTGCGCACTTGCGCTTACATCAGGCTGCCATAGAAGCGGGGCCCTGAGGGAATTCGCTACTGCGCCGATAGTCCACCCAAGAGCTCACTTCGAGACTACTTGGGGCAAGACCGCTTTTTCTTTCCAACACATTCCTGCATAAGTATTTACAAAGGATCTGCAGCTCCACGATCAGGTCACTCTTACCCGGCGCGGCTGTGTCCTCAGCGCGTCACTGACGGGTATTATTGCTCGCATTCGTGATCCCGTCTTAACAGATAGCACTCGAGTTACCCCGCAGTCACTGCATTGTTTGTAGGAGCGCTCCACAGGCTCCGTTCACTAACTGTTGTCGGGATCCCCGAGCGACATGACTCAGTGACGGTACTAAATTTGCCTTCGGAATCTGGACAATCTTGCTTCGGACTCAGGACAGGCTTGCTCCGGAGTCTGTTCCGGCGGCCGTTCTAGCAGGATCGCTTTGCATCCTCAACCCCCTCACCGACGGGGCGATCTTGAACGCTTTCCAGACGTTTGACACTTTCCGAAGCAGGACGGAGATCCTCTAATTTAGGACCTCCTCCTTTTCCGGTTTCGTGGCACAAAAAACTCAGCAAATCCAGACGGGGGTCAGGCGGGGTTCCTATCGTGGTCAAAGCGGTCTACAAGTATCTTCCAGTGGTCGCTGTGTGTTCCAGGGTGGAGCCATACAACCCCAAAGGAGGCATGGGGGCCCCGGTACCTCACATACAGGTTCGAAGGCCTGCCCCTCCACTGCAATGGTCCGTGGAAAGGAGGTCGGGTAGGCTCAGCAGCCAAACGACTCTCCCCCCCCCGGCTCCAAGTCCTCAGGTGACTACGAAAAGCGCGCTCCCTTTTCCTTAAGTACTGATGACGGGCGCCACGACCCCCTCCTCTCGATTACACTGTCTTGCACCGACAACACGAGGTCGTTCTAGAATCCCTCGAGTTAGACTTCCTGTGCGAAAGCGTAGTCACGGCAGGGTCCAGACAACCAGCTTTCGTATCTCATATCTTTGCGGTCCCCAAGGCTTCGGGAGGGGATCACCTATTGATCGACCTCTCAGAATTCAACTAATACATCCCGGTAACCACGTTTCAAGTGTCCAACCCACAACGAATACGAGCAGTGCTGAAGCCCCCTCTCTGTTTCACCAAGTTGGAGACCAAGGACGCTTTCCCGCACGTCCTGGCCTTCAAACTAAGAAACCAACGGTACTTTTTTTCGGCCCTTCCATTTGCTCTCAACCTGGAACCAAAAATCTTTACGACGATCGCGAAGGTACACCTTCGCTTGTTCCATCAATAAGGGATAGATGCGGCCTTCTACATCGACGACTGGCTGCTCCAGGCACGAACTGCACATCAATGTCGGCGCAACACCCAGACGGCCTGCGACCTTCTCCTCAAGCTCGATTTCCATGTCCACCTGGGAAGTCTATTTCTGAAACCCTGAAACCCACTTAGCAGTTCGGCTTCCTGGGGGTAACACTCAATGGAGGGGCCGTCCACATCGCCCCGACCTCACAGCACATCGACCGTCGCAGGGACATGACCACGGAGTTACTGCCCCGCAGAACTCTCCCGCTTCAACAGCATCAGTGTTCCCTCGGCCTTATGAATTTCCGAACACCTTACCCACGTCATGCGCACCACTTCCTCAACGAAGTGGTGCTAGCAGCACGGTCCCTGCGCCTACCCAGCAAGCCCAGTCATTTCGACAATCCCTACCACCGCGCGGTACCGCACCAAAGCGGCGAGTCCTTCCTTCACTCCCACGTCCCGTTCGTAATACCTCCACCGGAGCACCTCCTGTGGACGGACGTTGAGGCTCTGGTGAAAATGAGGCCCAAATCAAATCCTGTGGACGGACGCATCGGACGAAGCGCGGGGGAAGTATGCTGCAGCGACAACCAGACATACGGCCGCTGGTCGCCATGGAAACGCATTTTCCATATTGCGGCGAAGGAATCGCTGGCCATCGTACATGCGCTGCGAATACAAGCTCATTGGCACCACATAACAGTAAGCGGGTTGTCCGACAACAGGGCGGCGGTAGCCATGGTGAACCACTTGGACTCCAGCAAGGCCCCGGCGTTGCCGAAGTTCGGAGCACAGCTCCTACAGATCCACCAGCGCCGTCACCTCTTTCTTCTCGCAACCTACCTTCCTGGATCGCAGAACGTCCGGGCCGATCAGCTCTCACGCCTCCCACCAGTAGAAACGAGTGGACGCGGACGCCGCAAGGCTTCGCCCGCCTCTCTACCCTGCGCAGGACTTGGCAAATAGTCCTCTCCGCGCATCCGGGAAACCACAACTTCTCACTATTTGCAGCTCCGTTTCATCACCCACGAGCAGCTTTCGTGGTTTCTCTTCAATGCGACTGGAATTGGTAAAGGGAAACATACCTGTTCCCTCCATACAACCTGATCCTCCAGGTGCTCCACAAGCTCGAGACGTACCGCTACAGCGGCGTCCTCGTGGTGCCCAACCAATCCAACGCCCGGTGTGTGCCCAATGTCGTCGCGTCCTTCAGAGACTTTTCGCTCGCCCTCGACGTGTCCCAGCACGTCGAAGGCAATGAGGTACCTCTAACATCACGACTCTTTTCGAGTTATCTCGCATTCAATTTTACAAAACACTGCTCACCATCAAATACAAAAGATCGCTCGCAGACACCCTGGTCAACACGCAAATATCAAAGCTTCTGGACTCGTTTCTGAGCGTGGTTGAGCGTCACGAAGGTGCAGGCCATCAACCAGTCCCCCCTCTCGACGTTCCTGCTCTATGCCGGCAAGCAAAAGCGGCTCATTCCTCGTACTGTTTTGGCTTACAGGAAGGCGCTTTATTTGCCTCTCTTTCAAGGGATTGGCGTCACGACCCGAGAGACAATCTTCAAGCAACTGGCAGAGGCCCAGTTTCACGAGATTTCACCATAAAGACATTTCGTGCCGCAGTGGAAGCTGGAGCCGGTTCTCAAAATGCTCACCTCTCCTCCCTTCAATATTCAGACGACGTCAGTATTGGCGCTCTTTCAGAAGACTCAGTTTCTCGTCACTCCCGCAGCAGGAAACAGGGTCTGATATTGCAGCAATGTTACGCACGCGCCTATATTTCTCCAAGAACCCTCCATGCGCACTCGTTCTGACCACTATCGCCCCACTGCTGTCGGATGACCGGGCACACGGCCTGGGCCCGATGACCATACTCGAAGCCTACGTAGCACGATGACCCGTCGAACAATGACTTGTTGTTCATCCATCCTACTTCAGGCAAACCACTCCAGGCGTCATCGGTGGGGCATTACACCTGCTCGTTTAACAATGAGGCCACACCGCATGCCTTCACTGAAGCTCATGACACCAGAAAGTCTGCCTCATCTCTCGCTTGAACGCGTGAAGTCCCTCTCCAAGGCTTCATATCCAAAGAGTTCTGGAAGTCGTCCCACGTGTTCGGGCACAAGTACCTATTTGCAGTAAGGAACCCTAACCAACTTTGCGTCTCATTGAGAACCAGGTAGATAGTCCCTCTAGCTTCAAAGGTTTGTGACATTACGCTAGCTAATGCCAGAAACTTGAGTACATATTATAGGGTACGTGTATAGATTGGCTTACCATATCGATATGAGGTACTCAACGCTAGGCGTCAGGATAAGGATTACGTCAGATTACTCAGTATATATTTACTTTATCCGACTCACTGTATGGCAAGGTTACCATATTAGCTATGGTAAACATTGTAGATAATTCCATATTGAGGATTCTACTGCCACTACCTGGCTGTTCATTCACACTCATACTAGAAGACGGTATATATTGATGTACAGAATTACTATTAAGGTGCTCATACTTTAGACCCGCATACTATTCGGCCGCTATGAAATAGTATTACCTTTACTGGCGTATCGTTACAGTCATTACCCCCGTTTATACAACTGGGTCATCATTCCTTACACGGCAAGCGCTTCTTTGAGATCACTCAGCTTAAGATGTAGCCGATCCATCCAATTTCTGTGCCCTGCTGGCATAGACCAGCTTGCGCTACATGATGGTGCTTTCTATGCTAACCTTATGGCTCTCACGAAGTGGAAGAGAATATAACTTTTGTTATCCCAATTCTCTTGATAAAAAGCTATTCCTTTGTAATGTAGTAAGAGCCATAAGGGGGCCTCCTCCTCCTCCTCCTCCTGCGATCTTAACAACGCACTAACGTCACCTTACGGAAAGCAGCTTTGCTAGCCCTCATGATTGATGGGGCAGGGCAGAACTCGCTTATATATGTAGGGAGGGGGTTGGGGGTTCAGCCGGCCTAGACCTCAGGGAGCGGTGACGCCACTCTGTACCTAGCCGACATTTAGCGCCGAGCAGCCAGGTTTTTAGTCAACCGTAAAAACTCGGGGACAGTCGAGAAACCTGAAAGTTTCGAAATTCCCGAGTAAGGTGAAAAGACACGAAAGTTTAAATCGATCGAAAACTACGTTCGACGAATGATATCAAGATTCTCACGTGAAAACGTCTAATGTATTCTCGTCAAGATTCATTAGAATAAAAAGCAGAAGCGCATGCTAACCTTATGGCTCTTACTACATTACAGAGGAATACCTTTTTATCGAGAGAATTGAGATAACAAAAGTTATAATTTCTGAAACTTGGTACGGACGACTTCGCGGCTAAATTGTGTGGGTATTTGAACTCGCATCGTTAATCTGAATTTGTCATCTAATTATTGTCATCTAATTATTGTCAACAAATAAGGTTTGTGTACCAATAAAGGACGCTGCTGAGACACGATCTCCGCACTGTGGCGGATGATGTCTTCTACTGATTTTCTGGCGGTAGTTTTTCTACAGTTTTCTATAATATACGCCAGTTTCCTTTCTTACTGAACTTAGCTTTAAAACCTTGACCGCACGAACTATGCGTAAAACGAGGGAGTAATTCTACTTGAAAGCTTCTTAGTAAATTGTATTGTAGTCTCGTTATTGTGTGCATCCCAGTGTAAAGGTCATCAAACGAAGATGTTATTATTGTTCGTAGTGATGTCACTCTGACGTAATGTTGTTTGATTGTGTTCACTACGATGGATGGCTTGAGTTACTAACCGTAGTGTGTTCATGTTAGAATGCTGGAAAGTAGTTAGATATTATTGAAACTATTTTTTACCTCTAAAGATGGACCAAATCTCAAACTTTTGTTATGAATCGCCCCGTTATCTCTATTGTGTTAAGCAATGAATTTGCTGCCCTCGTTAGGATGCCTGACCTATTTCACAAATTTAAACTCCCTAACAGTAGGCGTCACAAGCTGATGATCATAATTCGTTCCACACGAAATGCCAACTTTTATAACCAAAACACAACAATAGCCAAAGAAAGCGTGTGTACGTACGGCTGCAAAAGCAAATTTGTTGCGATCTAGGATTGACACACATTTTTCAAACTCTGCATGAATTCGATTTATAGATTGTATTAAGCTCTGTCTGGTTATGATACCGTAACGAAATTCCTTTAATTAAGTTTCACGTAGGAAAGTAATTGGTTGTTGTTCCGTTAACGATTTTCGTGAACGCTGCTGTACAGTAAAATCTTCCGGCGTCGTCTAGCAACGCTTTTGATTTGAGGCTTTGTTCTTGTGAATGCAGTTTGGGTGCGATTTTAATAGATAAAATGTAGGTCAGTCGATTTGTACGTGACGCTGCAGTTATTGTTACCTGCTTCCCTTAATAATGTCGAAGCTCAAATGTAAAGTGTTTAGATCAACAAGAATGTCGGTGTGATCAACGCGTTGAGAACATGCCAGTCCATTGCCTTAATCCCTAACCCAATGTTTTTTTATGCGTGTGTTTGGGCGTTACCTCGTCTGCTCAATTGCTTCCTAGAGCGTTCAAATACGAACTTTGGGCCTATGCGCGCCTATTTTACTGCTAAATTTGAGAACATGAACTGCTGTGGTGTACCGTGCAGTTGTTGTGCTCCTCTCTCCTACTGCAGTGGCTGCATGCGAAGGTACTGTTTCGTGAGGCTCGCACATTTGTCTGAAATTCGTGTGTACTTCTGTATACCTAGCGTGGAGGAATTAACCTAAGAATTTGCTCAGTTTTGCTACATTAAAGTTGGAATTTATTCTGTATTTTCCGTTTTAACCGTGCCATGTGTCCGATTTTTCTGTCTTAGGATTCTAATTGAGAAAGAAAAGTTTCACAAGTCTCTGATCTCTCAACAATGAGTCGCATTTGGCTGTGTTTCTTCAAGTTTATATCTACTCGTGAATTTTATGTTTAATTTAATGTTGTAGATCTAGAGCATAACTGTTCTCTCTCGTATTGCATGAGAATATATTCATTTTAAATTTTCTTTATGACTCGGAATGACACTTATATTGCAACTGTTCCCTCTAAACAAATATTTTCAAAGTTCAATTTTGATTTTTTTTCACTCATTAAATCACATATTTAATTGATTTGACCAAAAGCTTTCAATGTTTAATTTGGATTTTTTTTACTCATCAAATCAGATTTAATTGACTGACTTATTGATGTTATTTGAAGTAGATTCTTACACAAATGCATGTAATGGTATGCAAAAGAAGTAGTCATTAAGTTACAAATCAAGTTGTTGAGGACAATTGCAAAACGCTGTTTCTACGTAGCATTACTCATTGGTGTCCCCAAGATTGGAAGGAGGAAGGAAGGAGGTGTCCCCAAGAAGGAGGAAGGAGGTGTCCCCATGATTGATGTGGGTGAAAGTTAAGTTAGGCGTAGAAAGATGGGCATTTGTGAGTGCTTACGGACCTGGTAGCGAGAGGAGTGAGGAGGAGAGGGAGCAATTCTGGACTGACTTGAGTGAGTGTATTGAGAGTTTTGGAGGTCATTTCA
>SDVV010039725.1:0-10601 GCA_016164225.1 Gammarus roeselii | reverse complement strand
CCGACCCTCATCGTGACCGCACCTACCTTACCCCTCCATCCGACCCTCATCGTGACCGCACCTACCTTACCCCTCCATCCGACCCTCATCGTGACCGCACCTACCTTACCCCTCCATCCGACCCTCATCGTGACTGCACCTACCTTACCCCTCCATCCGACCCTAAACCAGCCCTCGGTTTTTGACACGACGTCAATAGAGGGAAAGCAAATCAGGCCAGCGTCAAAACTCATCCATTCACAACCCTATTTTACTCACGTATATCCATTGCACGCTCTCCTGCTACTTCCACACTTATCTTATGTCTCTTCTTCCAAACGCCTGACGCCATCCATCCACCCAAACTTAAGTCTATTTCTAGGCCTACGTCCACTCGCCTCCGCCAACATCACCGTTTTCACCGCTCTTCCATCATCCATCCTCACCATGTGACCGAACCATCTCAAAACACGTGAACCTACTCTGTTCTCTGACTTCTTCACCATCACCGGTCTAATTCGAACATCGTCCTTATTGATCCTGTTCTCAGCGTCACTCCAGCCAGGCTCCTCAAGCATTTCATCTCAGAAACATTAAACCTTCTGCTCTCTTCTGCTATTTTCCCCCCCTCTCAAAGTCTCAGCTCTATAAAGCCTAATTGGGAGATTCACCCCCTTATACAACCCTCTCTTTGCTTCCAAACTCAACATCCTACAGCTCATTTCACTCTTCAGGGCACCCAACACTTTACACCCCTCCTTCACTCGCAACTTTACCTCAGTTTCTACTAGTTCAGTCTTCTTCACATGGGAGCCCAGATACTTAAAACACTAAACGTCCTCCTATAACTCTCCATTTTATTTTGTTCCTCATCAAATATTTCCTAATGATATACAACACTATTTACGGCGTGTTCAATCCAAAAAGAAAAAAAAATAGAAGTTCTTCGTATCTAATTAACTCAATATATTGTTAATCGTGAATTCCTCTATGTTCATTGGAAACAGTATCATACCCAATCCGTCAATATATTTGATAAACTATCATTAGGTATTCTATAACAGTCATTCGCTCTGGCATTAGTGTACTAGTTTCAGGAGGACAAAAATAACTTTCACATTTGACTTCTAACACAAATCCGCAACTACCTTGTATGGCGATTCTTCTGAAACGCATAAATGAAACATGATGAGTGAACTCTCCTGCGTGCTTTAATTCCGATCGATCAATATTTAGTTGCTTGAATATGTTGTTATCTCCTGAGTGCTTTAATTCCGACCTATCAATATTCAGTTGTTTGTATATGTTGTTATCTCCTGCGTGCTTTAATTCCGACCTATCAATATTAATTTTCTTGTTTATGTTGTTATCTCCTGCGTGCTTCACTTCCGACCAATCAATATTTAGTTGCTTGTATATGTTGTTATATCTTGTGTGCTTTAATTCCTACCTATCAATATTTAGTTGCTTGTATATGTTGTTATCTCTTGTGTGCTTTAATTCCTACCTATCAATATTTAGTTGCTTGTATATGTTGTTATCTCCTGCGTGCTTTAATTCCGACCGATCAATATTTAGTTGCTTGTATATGTTGTTATCTCCTGCGTGCTTTAATTCCGACCGATCAATATTTAGTTGCTTGTATATGTTGTTATCTCCTGCGTGCTTTAATTCCGACCGATCAATATTTAGTTGCTTGTATATGTTGTTATCTCCTGCGTGCTTTAATTCCGACCGATCAATATTTAGTTGCTTGTATATGTTGTTATCTCCTGCGTGCTTTAATTCCGACCGATCAATATTTAGTTGCTTGTATATGTTGTTATCTCCTGCGTGCTTTAATTCCGTCCTATCAATATTTAGTTGCTTGTATATGTTGTTATCTCCTGCGTGCTGTAATTCTGACCTATCAATATTTAGTTGCCTGTATATGTTGTTATCTCTTGCGTGCTTAAATTTCGACCTATCAACATTTAGTTGCTTGTCTATGTTGTTATCTCCTGCGTGCATTAATTCCGACACATTAATTATTTTGCTTGTATATGTTGTTATCTCTCTGAATTTAGAGCGAATTTTCAGTCACGATTGATTCTCTGGCAGTGTTTGAACAGCTGTTATCATTGTTGTCATGTTCAAACATCAAAGCTCCATTACGTAATTAGTCTGCAATCAAACCATCACGCAACGGAGTTTGAAAGGGTGTGACGGTCAATCCCCCCATTGAGGGTCAATCCCCCATTCCCAAGGCCCACTTTAGCAGGGCGTTTCTCCACACGTGAGTCTCTCTCCAGTTCCACAATCCTACAGTCCTGCTTGTCCTCCTCCACCGCACATGGTCCCCAAGAGCCCTAGAGTCCTCTCACCAGAGTTCCTGGCTTGCAACCTACGTCACTCCGGTGTGGCCCTCCAGTCTCCTTCGAGTGGCCCTCCACCTCTCGCACGGCTCATACTCGAGTCATACACCCGGACTCCTCAAGTCATGCTAAGAAGGATGAATAGCCATCTCGAGTCATAGAATAGGCAGTAGATCGACATCTCACTCGATGTCGTTGGAGTTGAGATGTTGGCTTGTGTTTTCGGTATTCAGCTTCGAGGGTCAGCTTAGAGTGATCGAGAGAGCTACTCGAGGACGTCTTTCTGTCTGTCGTTTGACGTGGGCTACGGCACTGATCTGGACAGTGTCAGAGGCGTGGACCTCTTCAGTGACGAAGACACTGTCAGTGACATGGGCTACGTCAGGCACATGGGCAACGTCAGTGACGTGAACATCGTCAGGGACGTGAACAACGTCAGAGGGGTGGACCACTCCAGTGACGAAGACAAAGTCAGTTACGTGGGCAACGTCAGTGACGTGGTCAACGTCAGAGGGACTTTGGCGTTAGGGACTTGGGCAACATCAGTGACGTGTGCTTCGTCAGTGACGAGGGCATCATCAGGGGCGTGGACAACGTCAGAGGCACGAACCACTTTAGTGACGAAAACGAAGTCAGTTACGTGGGCAACGTCAGGGACGTAAGCAACGTCAAGGACGTGGGCAATGTCACGGACGTGGCAGCGTCAGTGACGAGGACAACGTCAAGGGTGGGAACAACGTCAGCGACGGGGCAACATCAGGGACTTGGGTAACGTCAGTGACGTGGGCAACGTCAGGGACTTCGACAACGTCAGTAACCTGGACAATGCCAGAGACTTGGGAAACGACAGGGACGTGGGCAACGTCAGTGACGTGGGCAACGTCAGTGACGTGGGCAACGTCAGTGACGTGGGCAACGTTAGGGACATGGCCAACGTCAGTGACGTGAGCAACGTGAAGGACCTGGGCAACGTCAGTGACGTGGGCAAGGCCAGTGACGTGGTCACCGTCAGTTACGTGACGTCAGGGACGTTGGCAACGTCAGAGAGTTGTATTAAGTCTGTTCCATCACATGGATTCAGGGGTGGTTGCATTGCGGTGGCCGAGTGGTATGCGTGACCGGCTATTGTACCATACTCAATAGTGCAGCAGGTTGGGTGTTCAAGTCACATCGTGAGACAGAAGATGGTCGATTGGGCAGCTCCCCCATTCTAAGTCGCCCGAGTGCGAGATTGTTCACGTACAGTTTTGAAATTATGTGTGCGCTGTGCAAGATGTATTATGCATTACAGTATGCATTACAAGCCGACTCAGTGATGTGTTCCTTTTAGAGTGCTCTATAATCTACTGGTCCACCACCGTATATTCAGGCAGCCCTTCGCCTCCCTGGGGTACGCCACCCCTTCGTTGGCACGATATCGCCTTCGCGGGCACGGTACCGCCTTACGGGCATGGCACCGCCTCTTCCGGCACGTCACCACTTCCTCGGACCCACCAACAACTGTCGGGCGCACCACAGCCTCCTCGGTCACACCACCGCCTTCCAGGGTCAGATAACTTCACGCTAGTCTGCCCGGACATGCACGCCACCACCTCCACGGGCAAACAAGCATCTCTTCGGGTACATCATCTCTTCGTGAACACACCACCGCCTCCTCGGACACACATTCGCTTCAACTGACACACCAATGCCCTGTCGGACACACCACTACCTCCTCGGACCCACCACCACCTCCAAGGGCAAGCAACAGTCTCCTCCAGCACACCTTTCCCTCCGGGACACACCAACGCCTCCCCGGACGTACGACCACCTCTTCGAGCTCTCACCGTCTTCACGGATACGTCACTGCTTCTTCGGACACGACACCGTCGCTGCGGGGCCGCCACCGCCTCCCCGGATACACAACGTCCTCTCAGGGCACACCGCTGCATCCTTAGGCACACCACCGCCTCCTCAAGCACAACACCGCCTCTCATGACAAACCCTCACCTCGCCGGACACACCACTACCACTCCTGACGCACAACCGCCTCTCCGGGTCACTATCGTCTCCACGGACATTTCACCGCTTCCTTCGGCACACCACCGCTTCCTCAGGCACACCACTGCTTCCTCAGGCACACCACCACCTCCTCAGGCATACCACCGCCTCCTCAGGCACATCACCGCCTCCTAAGGCACACCACCGCCTCCTAAGGCACACCACCGCCTCCTCAGGCACTCCACCGCCACCTCAGGCACATCACCGCCTCCTAAGGCACACCACCGCCTCCTCAGACACACAAACACCTCTTCAGGCACACCACCACCTCCGCAGGCACATCACCGCCTCCTTAGGCTCACCACCGCCTCTTCATCACATCACCGCCTCCTAAGGCACACCACCGCCTCCTCAGACACACCACCGCCTCTTCAGGCACACCACTGCATCCCCAGGCCCACCACCGCCTCTTCAGGCACACCACCGCCTCCGCAGGCACATCACCGCCTATTCAGGCACACCACTGCCTCCTCAGGCACGCCACCGCCTCCCCGGGCAGCCTGCCGACTATGCCGGTCGGTGCGTCAAAGGGCGCCCCACCACCGCCCATAGCCCACCGCCGCAATAACGCTCCTTCGCCGGTGAAGGCCTTGTTTACCCTGCAATATGGTGCCTATTTGCACCCCCAATACGGCCTTCCTTGCTTTGTTTGCGTCCAACACAAAAACCTTGTGACTAGCCCTGCATAACCGATCACACTAATTTGCCCACTATTGCCATCATGGATACTGGGGGTCTAGATTCTAGTGTGGCGGTCGGTTGACTGGTTGATTGGCTGGTTGATTGGCTGGTTGATTGGTTTGTTGGTTGTTTGGTTGGTCGGTAGATTGGCTTGCTGGTTGTTTTCGGTTCGCTGGATGTTGCTGTGTTTGTTTGTTTGGTTGTTTCTTTGGTCGATTAATTTGGTGGTTAATAGTCTATTTTGTTAATTGGCCTCTTGCTTGGTTGGTCGATGGGCTGGTTGGTTGTTCGGTTGATCAGTCGATTGACTGGCTCGTTATCCGGTGGGTCACTAGGATGCTTGGCCAGACGTTTTAAAGCTGCTGCATTATTGCGTGGTATGTTGTCCTGGGAAGAACAAATTAGGAGAAATAATATAATCGTCATAAATGAACGTTCTCGATTCTTCGAAGGAGACTTGAAAATAAAATTAGGCATGCAAATTCTTTGTCTTGATTATTCCCACAACCACTGACTAATAGTTTTTATTTGTCTAAAGTTTTTTATTCAGCCTTTTCCTATACCTTGCATTTATATTTAAATGCATCTTATAGAAAATGTTTACGTTTGGATCAGCGGATTATACAACCCTAGTTTAATTAGAACAATCACTTTCCGAAGCATGTACATACCCTCAAGGCCAATCATCTGCCAGAACATTTTCTTCAGGCAGGTACCTGTCTGGGAGCATCCTGAACCATAACCACTGGTGCTCTCGCCAACCTCCAGCATTATCTTCGCTAGCGGAGACTTGCCTGTTCCCATCAAAAATCACACTGCTTACCAAAGTTTGCATTTGTCTCTCGGCCATACTATTCATAGCCCTATCAGCAATACTGACATTTGTCTCTCGTCTATACTGTACATATCCCTGTCATCAATACTGACATTTGTCTCTCCTCTATACTGTACATAGCCCTGTCATCAATACTGACATTTGTCTCTCGTCTATACTGTACATATCCCTGTCATCAATACTGACATTACATTTGTCTCTCCTCTATACTGTACATAGCCCTGTCATCAATACTGACATTTGTCTCACGTTTATACTGTACATATCCCTGTCATCAATACTGACATTTGTCTCTCCTCTATACTGTATATATCCCTGTCATCAATACTGACATTTGTCTCTCGTTTATACTGTACATATCCCTGTCATCAATACTGACATTTGTCTCTCCTCTATACTGTACATATCCCTGTCATCAATACTGACATTTGTCTCTCCTCTATACTGTACATAGCCCTGTCATCAATACTGACATTTGTATCTCCTCTATACTGTACATATCCCTGTCATCAATGCTGACATTTGTCTCACGTTTATACTGTATATATCCCTGTCATCAATACTGACATTTGTCTCTCGTTTATACTGTACATATCCCTGTCATCAACACTGACGTTTGTCTCACGTTTATACTGTACATATCCCTGTCATCAATATTGACATTTGTCTTTCGTCTATACTGTACATATCCCTGTCATCAATACTGACATTTGTCTCACGTTTATACTGTACATATCCCTGTAATCAATACTGACATTTGTCTCTCCTCTATACTGTACATAGCCCTGTCATCAATACTGACATTTGTCTCTCCTCTATACTGTACGTAGCCCTGTAATCAATACTGACATTTGTCTCTCGTCTATACTGTACCTAGCCCTGTCATCATTTCTGACATTCGTCAACATCATGTTTTGTCAGTATTTGTCATGCCTATCTGTTCAATTGATTAAAACTGTACTATAGACTGTTGCTCAGTTAAATCATGTGTGATAAACGCAACATGAATTGTGTCGCATATGATGACGTGGGACCATGAGAAGGTACATTCGAAGGTACATCAGAAGGACAATAAACAAATGGTCAAGATTACACGAACATTGATTCTTTAAGAACAGGTAATTTCTGTGGTCGCAAGAGCACAAACTCGTTCCATGGATGAAGAAATAGTCAAAAATGTCAGCTCTGGCTGGAATAGACGTGCATGTTAGGCTCTATAATCTCTCGAAAAGGGCTTCGATCTTCCATCGCTTCAGTCCATAGAAGCTCCTTGACGTCTGAAGGGTTTCGAAGTTACTTAACTCAGAAAACGATAGAGCATGTGCGGTCCTCCGTCTACCATCCAAGTTCTAATGACCAATCCTCCGTCCACCATCCAAGTTCTAATAGCCAATCCTCCGCCTTCCATTCAGTTTCTAATGGCCAATCCTCCGCCTATCATCCAAGTTCTAATGGCCAATCCTCCGTCCACCATCCAAGTTCTAATGGCCAATCCTCCGCCTTCCATCCAGTTTCTAATGGCCAATCCTCCGCCTACCATCCAAGTTCTAATGGCCAATCTTAACGTATCGTCGGCATAATCATGAAAGGGCTTGGTAGACAACTGGAAGTAAAGTTAGACCACCGCATCACTCCTCATCCAGTGACGGGGAACACGGGTGCAGTAGTTCTCAACGGTAGAGTTTGTGTAACCGTAGAAGAGCGCCTAGAACCAGAGGTATGTACCTGAAAGATATCATAAGGAGGCTGTGAACATACTTTTTATTCCAGGTAGGAGACCATGAACATGCATTGAACTTAAGAGCATGTCAGAAGTGGTTAGAGGAAACTCATTACGAGATATTTGGCCTTAATATGTATAAGGTACAGGTATTTAAAGCAGATGTAACCTGGACAAGACAGGTTGAAGCGTTAACTTGAAACAATAAACTCATAACAACGTGAATAATGGAAACGGATGCCTCGATGAGTGTTTCAAAGAAAGTATGCTAACGAGTTAGTAAGGCCTGAGCGGATGAACGAGTTAGAAAGGCCTGAGCGGATGAACGAGTTAGTAAGGCCTGAGCGGATGAACTAGTTAGTAAGGCCTGAGCGGATGAACGAGATAGTAAGGCCTGAGCGGATGAACGAGTTAGTAAGGCCTGAGCGGATGAACGAGTTAGTAAGGCCTGAGCGGATGAACTAGTTAGTAAGGCCTGAGTGGATGAACGAGATAGTAAGGCCTGAGCGGATGAACGAGTTAGTAAGGCCTGAGCGGATGAACGAGTTAGTAAGGCCTGAGCGGATGAACTAGTTAGTAAGGCCTGAGCGGATGAACGAGTTAGTAAGGCCTGAGCGGATGAATGAGTTAGTAAGGCCTGAGCGGATGAACGAGTTAGTAGGGCCTAAGTGAATGAAGTGCGTAAATGAAAGTAGTTATGAATCCATGAGTGAACAGGATGAATACCGATCCAAGCCGAGAGAGGGAATGGTCGATCCACCGAGAGAGGGAATGCTCGATCCACCGAGACAGGGAATGCTCGATCCACCGAGAGAGGGAATGATCGATCCACCGAGAGAGGGAATGCTCGATCCAACGAGAGAGGGAATGCTAAATCCACCGAGAGAGGGAATGCTCGATCCACCGAGAGAGGGAATGCTTGATCCACCGAGAGAGGGAATGCTCGATCCACCGAAAGAAGGAATGCTCGATCCACCGAGAGAGGGAATGCTCGATCCACCGAGGGAGGGAATGCTCGATCCACCGAGAGAAGGAATGTTCGATCCAACGAGAGAGGGAATGCTTGATCCACTGAAATCCACATGAAATGACAACATTTGGTAGCGTGTGACTATCAGAAGGTCCATCACTCTGGTTGCGTAGCTAATGGCAATACAAAGGTTAGGTGGTAGGGTATAACTGTTAGAACTCTGTCTACTCGACTTGTCAGTGGGGGCTTGTCAGAGTCAGAGAACTCTGTCTACTCGACTTGTCAGTGGGGGCTTGTCAGAGTCAGAGAACTCTGTCTACTCATCTTGTCAGTGGGGGCTTATCAGAGTCAGAGAACTCTGTCTACTCAACTTGTCAGTGAGGGCTTGTCAGAGTTTAAGTGCACATGTGTGATATGAAATTGTACGTGGCTGTGTATAGCGAGAGACGACGCGATGGTTTAGACGAAGGAAGGAAGACAGTGTCCCGACCACACGTCCTACAGGCCACACTCTACCTATGCCTTTACATCTCCCCCATAGTTGTTGCACATAAATAAAGTTAACACTCATTGCTTCATAACATTATTACTTTGACAGAGACTAAAAATTAAATATGGACGTGAGAGCACCTCACCCAAGCTGAAAATATTGCCGACGACACGGCAATCCTTTCACTTGACCACATACGCCCAGAACCATACAATCCTCACTCAATCGACCACATACGCCCGGACGCATTCAATTCTCTTTCGCTCGACCACATGCGCTCTCACGCATACAATTCTTTTTCAATCGACCATATGCGCTCTCACGCATACAATTATCTTTCACTCGACCACATGCGCTCTCACGCATACAATTCTCTTTCACTCGATCACATGCGCTCTCACGCATACAATTCTTTTTCACTCGACCTCATGAGCTCTAACGCAAACAATTCTTTTTCACTCGACCACGTACGTCCGCACGCATATAATTCTCTTTCACTCGACCACATGCGCCCGCACACATACAATTCTCTTTCAATCGACCACATGCGCCCACGCTCAGAAAATTTTCTTTCAATCGACCACATGCACCTGCATGCATACAATTCTCTTTCACTCGACCACATACGCCCATGTGCATACAATTCTCTTTCACTCGGTCACATGCACCCACACGCATACAATTCTTTCACTCGACCAAATGTGTCCATACGCATTCAATTCTACTTCACTTGACCCCATTCACCCAGTCGTATGCAATTCTCTTTCACTCGACCACATGCGCACGCGCGCATAAAATTCTCTTTCACTCGACCACACACGCCCTCACACATACAGTTCTCGTTCACTCAGCCACATGCTCCCGCACGCATGCAATTCTCTCCCACTCGACCACATACGTCCACACGCATAAAATTCTTTTACACTCGACCACATGCGCCCACACGCATATGATTCTCAACTATTTAGAGCAAAATGGTCAAGGAAAATATTTCTGTCCCTTTACACCGGGTCACGAGTGAACTCAACAACAGGGCCCGACAGCTTACATGGTTTATCACGCCGCGTTATAATTGTCGCGTTCTCTTACCGTTCCCGGCCACCCCGTCTCACCATGAGAATGTCAAGGACGAGGATGCCCTTTAGGGTCGCGTCAAACTCCTCCCTAAACAATCATTCTCCACTCATTCCTGTCCTCTGCACGCACCCTTGCTTCAGTCAACCCATTATGTAATATCAATTCGTCAGTCACCGTCATATAACATCACCTCTGAGGCTGCAGTCACACTGTCGCCCGTCATCACCTCTGAGGCGGCAGTCACACTTGTCGCCCGCCATCACCTCTGAGGCAGCAGTCACACTGTCGCCCGTCATCACCTCTGAGGCAGCAGTCACACTTGTCGCCCGCCATCACCTCTGAGGCAGCAGTCACACTTGTCGCCCGCCATCACCTCTGAGGCAGCAGTCACACTTGTCGCCCGCCATCACCTCTGAGGCAGCAGTCACACTTGTCGCCCGCCATCACCTCTGAGG
>SDVV010039724.1:0-10601 GCA_016164225.1 Gammarus roeselii | reverse complement strand
CGTGTATCTTCGTGCGCCATCGCTTCCGTCTCGTACCTTCGTGTGCCATCGCTGGCGTCCCGTACCTTCGTGTGCCATCGCTGCTGTCCCGTACCTTCATGCGACATCGCTGCTGTGCCGTACCTTCGTGTGCCATCGCTGGCGTCCCGTACCTTCGTGTGCCATCGCTGCCGTACTGTACCTTCGTGTGCCATCGCTGCCGTCCGTACCTTTGTGTGCAAATGCAGCTGTCCCGTACCTTCGTGTGCCGTCGCTGCTGTCCCGTACCTTCGTGTGCTATCGCTGCCGTTCAGTACCTTCGTGCGCCATCGCTGCTCTCCTGTATCTTCGTGTGTCATCGCTGCCGTCTTGTACTTTCGTGTGCTATTGCTGTTGTCCCGTACCTTCGTGTGCCATCGCTGCTGTCCCGAACCTTCGTGCGTCATTGCAGCCGTCTCGAACCTCCGTGTGCCATCGCTGGCGTCGCGGACCTTCGTGTGTCATCGCTGCCGCCCCGTACCTTCGTGTGCAATCGCTGCTGTCCCGAACCTTCGTGGCCAAACGCTGCTGTCCCGTACCTTCATGCGCCATCGCTGCCGGCCCGTAATTCATGCGCCATCGTGGCCGTCCCGTACCTTCATTCGCAATCGCTGCTGACCTGTACCTTCGAAGTGCCATCCGTGCCGTCCCGTATCTTCGTGCACAATCGCTGCTTTCGCGTATCTTCGTGCGCCATCGCTGGCGTTCCGTACCTTCGTGTGCCATCGCTGCCGTCCCGTACCTTCGAGTGCAATCGCAGCTGTCCCGTACCTTCGTGTGCTGTCGCTGCTGTCGCGTACCTTAGTGTGCTATTGCTGCCGTTCAGTACTTTCGTGCGCCATCGCTACTCTCCTGTATCTTCGTGTGGCATCGCTGCCGTCTTGTACTTTCGTGTGCTATTGCTGTTGTCCCTCACCTTGGTTCGCCATCGCTGCTGTCGTGTACCCTCGTGCGCCATCATTGCAGAAACGTATCTTCGTGCGTCATCGCTGCTGTCCTGTACCTTCGTGCGCCATCGCTGCAGTCCCGTACGTTTCTTGCGCTACCACTGCTGTCCCATCCTTTCGTGCGCCATCGCTGCTGACCTGTACCTTAGTGTGCCATCGCTGCTCTCCTGTACATTGGGCGCTATCGCTGCTGCCCAGTACCTTCGTGCGCCATCGTTGCTCTCCTGTGCATCGTACATCATCGCTGCTGTCTTGGACCTTCGTGCACCATTGCTGTTGTCCTGTACCTTTGTTTGTTATGGCTGCCGTCCCGTACCTTCGTGCATCATCGCTGCCGTCCCGTACCATTGTGCGCCATCGCTGCTGTGTTTTCCTTTCATGCACTATTGCAGCCGTCCCGTACCATCGTGCGTCATCGCTGCCGTCCCTTACCTTCATGCGCCATCGATGCTGTCCTGTACCTTCGTGCATCCGTCGCTGCTGCCCCTTACCTTCGTGCGCCATCGCCGCTGTTCCGTACCTTCGTGCGCCATCGCTGCTGTCGTGTACATTCATGCGCCATCACTGCTGTCCCGTACCTTTGTGCGCTATCACTGCTGTCCCGTACTTTCGTACGCCATCGCTGTTGTCCTGTACCTTCGTGCGCCATCGCTGCTGTCGTGTATATTCGTGCGCCATCACTGCTGTCCCGTACCTTTGTGCGCTATCACTGCTGTCCCGTACTTTCGTACGCCATCGCTGCTCTCCTGTACCATCGTGCCCCATCGCTGCTCTCCTGTACCATCGTGCGCCATCGCTGCTGTCTTATACCTTCGTGCGCCATTGCTGCTCTCCTGTATCTTTGTGCGCCATCGCTGCTCTCCTGTACCATCGTGCGCCATCGCTGCTCTCCTGTACCATCGTGCGCCATCGCTGCTCTCCTGTACCATCGTGCGCCATCGCTGCTCTCCTGTACCATCGTGCGCCATCGCTGCTGTCCTATACCTTCGTGCGTCATCGCTGCTCTCCTGTACCTTTGTGCACCATCGCCGCTGTCCCGTACCGTCGCGCGCTATTGCTGCTGTCCTGTACATTCGTGTGCCATCGCTTCTGTCCTAGACCTTCGTGCGCCATCGCTGCCATCCCGTACCTTCGTGCATCATCGCTGCCGTCCCGTACCTTTTTGCGGTATCGCTGCTGTGTTGTCCTTTCATGCGCCATCGCTGCTGTCCCGTACCTTCGTGCGCCATCGTAGCCGTCCCTTATCTTCATGCACCATCGCTGCTGTCCTGTACCCTCGTGCATCCGTAGCTGCTGTCCCGTACCTTCTTGCGCCATCGCCGCCGTCCCGTACCTTCGTGCGCCATCGCTGCTGTCGTGTACCTTCGTACGCCATCACTGCTGTCCTGTACCTTCGTGCACCATCGCTACTGTCCTGTACCTTCGTGCGCCATCGTTGCTGTCCCGTACATTCGTGCGCTATCACTGCTGTCCCGTACTTTCGTGCGCCATCGCTGCTGTTCTCTATCTTCATGCGCCATCGCTGCTGTCCTGTACCTTCGTGCACCATCGCTGTTGTCCTGTACCTTCGTGTGCTATCGCTGTTGCCCTGTACCTTCGTGCGCCATCGCTGCTCGCCTGTACCATCGTGCGTCATCGCGGCTGTCCTTACCTTCGTGCGCGATCGCGGCTGTCCTTACCTTCGTGTGCCATCGCTGCTCTCCTGTACCTTCGTGCGCCATCGCTGTTCTCCTGTACCTTCGTGCACCATCGCGGCTGTCCTTACCTTCGTGCGCCATCGCGGCTGTCCTTACCTTCGTGCGCCATTGATCCTTAGAGTAAATAGTGGACGAATTCGGTTATGGATTATAATGCTTACGAGAACAATTGTGACTATCGCGTGAGAGTGAGGAGTGAGGGGCGAGGCTCACCAACACACCTCGCTGTATTGGGGCTCACCAGCTCGCTTCACTTAATAGAGGCTCACCAGAACGCCTCACTTCATTGAGGAGCACCAGCACGCCTTACTTTATTAGAGCTCACCAGCACGCCGCACGTTACTTAGGCTCGCCAGCTCCCCTCACATTTTTGAGGCTCACCAGTATGCCTGACATCATCGATGTTCACTAGCCTGCCTCACTTTATTCAGGTTATTGAGGCTCAAAATCATGCATCACTTAACTGTGGCTCGCTAGCACGCCCTTCTTTCTCGAGAGTCACCGAAGTGCATCACATTATTGTGGCTCACCAGTACGTCAGCCGTTATTAAGGCTCACAAGAAGAAGCTCCAGCATGCCTCCCGTTATTTATGTACAACAATGTGCCTCATTTCATTAAGGCTCACCAACGTGACTTTATGAGGTGAAACTCGTCAGAGAGCCTCATCCAGCGGCAGACTCTCTGCATGCGTCAATAGAGCCCGGCATTGTCTCCAGCACTGTTAGAATGGTGCCCGGCATTGGCTCCAGCACTGTTAGAATGGTGCCCGCATTGTCTCCAGCACTGTTAGAATGGTGCCCGGCATTGTCTCCAGCACTGTTAGAATGGTGCCCGGCATTGTCTCCAGCAAAGTTAGAATGGTGCCCGGCATTGGCTCCAGCACTGTTAGAATGGTGCCCGGCATTGTCTCCAGCACTGTCAGAATGGTGCCCGGCATTGACTCCAGCACTGTTAGAATAGTGCGCAGAATTGGCCCTAGCACTGTTAGAATGGTGCCCGGCATTGGCTCCAGCACTGTTAGAATGGTGCCCGGCTTGACTCCAGCACTGTTAGAATGGTGCGCAGAATTGGCCCTAGCACTGTTAGAATGGTGCCCGGCATTAGCCCTAGCACTGTTAGAATGGTGCCCGGCATTACCTCCAGCACTGTTAGAATGGTGCCTGGCATTGGCCCTAGCACTGTTAGAATGGTGCCCGGCATTACCTCCAGCACTGTTAGAATGGTGCCTGGCATTGGCCCTAGCACTGCTAGAATGGTGCCCGGCATTGGCCCCAGCACTGTTAGAATGGTGCCCGGCATTGGCCCCAGCACTGTTAGAATGGTGCCCAGCATTGGCCCCAGCACTGTTAGAATGGCGCCCGGCATTGGCCCCAGCACTGTTAGAATGGGGCCCAGCATTGTCCTTAGCACTGTTAGAATGGTGCCAGGCATTACCTCCAGCACTGTTAGAATGGTGCCTGGCATTGGCCCTAGCACTGTTAGAATGGTGCCCGGCATTGGCCTTAGCACTGTTAGTATGGTGCCCGGCATTGGCCCTAGCACTGTTAGAATGGTGCCCGGCATTAGCTCCAGCACTGTTAGAATGGGGCCCAGCATTGTCCCTAGCACTGTTAGAATGGTGCCCGGCATTAGCCCCAGCACTGTTAGAATGGTGCCCGGCATTAGCCCCAGCACTGTTAGAATGGGGCCCAGCATTGTCCCTAGCACTGTTAGAATGGAGCCCGGCATTGGACCCAGCACTGTTAGAATGGGGCCCAGCATTGTCCCTAGCACTGTTAGAATGGTGCCCAGCATCGCCACCTACTTGTTCCTAGTCGGTGACCATAACACTTTCGTTATGAGAGTGGCAGTTCAAATATTCAATTTCATAATCTGCAATCAAACATCCAGTTCCTAAATATATAGATAACAGGTCACAAATTGACCAATCAGCCTCACAGCTCTCTTCCATATATGCAATGCAGCCTGCTTCCATACCAACCATACATTGGGCTTCTATACCTGCCACACAGCCCGATCTCATCCATAAATCCTGTTTCCATCTCATCCACTCAGCCTGCTTCCATCTCAGCCCCGTAGCTTGCTTCCACCTCCGCCCTGTAGCCTGCTTCCACCTCAACCCCGTAGCCTGCTTCCATCTCAGCCCCGTAGCCTGCTTCCACCTCAGCTCTGTAGTCTGCTTCCACCTCAGCCCCATAGGCTGCTTCCATCTTAGTCCCGTAGCCCGCTTCCATTTCAGCCCCGTAGCCTGCTTCCATCTCAGCCCCGTAGCTGGCTTCCACCTCAGCCCCGTAGCCTGCTTCCATCTCAGCCCTGTAGCCTGCATCCACCTCAGCCCCGTAGCCTGCTTCCATCTCAGCCCCGTAGCTGGCTTCCTCCTCAGCCCCGTAGCCTGCTTCCATCTCAGCCCCGTAGCCTGTTTCCCTCTAAGCCTCGTAGCCTGCTTCCACCTCAGCCCCGTAGCCTGCTTCCATTTCAGCCCCGTAGCCTGCTTCCATCTCATCACCGTAGCCTGCTTCCACCTCAGCCCCATAGCCTGCTTCCATCCATAGCCATTAAATGACACTACACCCATCGATACTGTCGTTTATAACAGATTGAGCAGATGACATTAAATGGAAGGCCTTGGACAAAATCTCTTGATGACAGATTTTACGCCGCTCTCTCGCCAGTCCACCTTAGCAATGTGTGTCCTCATTGCTCCTCTCTGACTCCTGTCTACCTTAGCAATGAGTGTCCTCATTACTCCACTCTCACTCCTGTCCACCATAGCAATGTATGTCCTCATTACTCCACTCTCACCCTTGTCCACCTTAGCAATGTGCATCCTCATTACTCCACTCTCACTCCTGTCCACCTTAGCAATGTGTGTCCTCATTACTCCACTCCCTCTCATATCCACCTTAGCCATGTGTGTCCTCATTACTCCACTTCCACCCCTGTCCACCTTAGCAATGTGTGTCCTCGTTAATCCACTCTCACTCCTGTCCACCATAGTAATGTGTGTCCTCATTACTCCGCTCTCACTCCTGTTCACGTTCGCAATGTGTGTCCTCACAACTCCAATCTCACTCTTGTCCACCTTAGCAATGTGTGTCCTCATTACTCCACTCCCACTAATGTTCACCTTAGCAATGTGTGTCCTCATTACTCCACTCTCACTCCTGTCGACCTTAGAAATGTGTGTCCTCATTACTCCGCTCTCACTTCTGTCCACCTTAGTAATGTGTGTCGTCATTACTCCGCTCTCATTCCTGTTCAGGTTAGCAATGTGTGTCCTCATTTCTCCATTCTCACTCCTGTCTACCTTAGGAATGTGTGTCCTCATTACTCCGCTTTCACTCCTATCCACCTTAGTAATGTGTGTCCTCATTACTCCGCTCTCACTCCTGTTCACGTTTGCAATGTGTGTCCTTATTGCTCCACTCACACGCCTGTCCACCTTAGCAATGTGTGTCCTCATTACTCCACTCTCACTCCTGTCCACTTTAGCAATGTGTGTCCTCATTACTCCACTCTCACTCCTGTCCACCTAAGCAATGTGTGTTCTCATTACTCCACTCTCACTCCTGTCCACCTTTACAATGTGTGTCCTCATTACTTCACTCTCACTTCTGTCCACCTTAGCAATGTGTGTCCTCATTACTCCGCTCTCACTCCTGTCCACCTTAGTAATGTGTGTCCTCATTACTCCGCTCTCACTCCTGTTCACATTAGCAATGTGTGTCTTCATTACTCCCCTCTCACTCCTGTCCATCTTAGTAATGTGTGTCCTCATTACTCCACTATCACTCCTGTTCACGTTAGCAATGTGTGTCCTCATTACCCCACTCTCACTCCTGTCCACCTTAGCAATGTGTGTCCTCATTACTCCACTCTCACGCCTGTCCACCTTAGCAATGTGTGTCCTCATTACTCCACTCTCACTCTTGTCCAGCTTAGCAATGTGTGTCCTCATTACTCCACTCTCACGCTTGTCCACCTTAGCAATGTGTGTTCTCATTACTCCACTCTCACTCCTGTCCCCCTTAGCAATGTGTGTCCTCACTACTCCACTCTCACTCCTGTCCACCTTAGCAATGTGTGTCCTCATTGCTCCACTCTCACTCCTGTCCACCTTAGCAATGTGTGTTCTCATTACTATACTCTCACTCCTGTCTACCTTTACAATGTGTGTCCTCATTACTCCACTCTCACTTCTGTCCACCTTAGCAATGTGTGTCCTCATTACTCCGCTTTCACTCCTGTCCATCTTAGTAATGTGTTTCCTCATTACTCCGCTCTCACTCCTGTTCACGTTCGCAATGTGTGTCCTCACTACTCTACTCTCACTCCTGTCCACCTTAGCAATGTGTGTCCTCATTACTTACTCCACTCTCACTCCTGTCCACCTTAGCAATGTGTGTTCTCATTACTCTACTCTCACTCCTGTCCACCTTTACAATGTGTGTCCTCATTACTTCACTCTCACTTCTGTCCACCTTAGCAATGTGTGTCCTCATTACTCCGCTCTCACTTCTGTCCACCTTAGTAATGTGTGTCCTCATTACTCCGCTCTCACTCCTGTTCACGTTAGCAATGTGTGTCTTCATTACTCCACTCTCACTCCTGTCCACCTTAGTAATGTGTATCCTCATTACTCCACTCTCAATCCTGTTCACGTTAGCAATGTGTGTCCTCATTACCCCACTCTCACTCCTGTCCACGTTAGCAATGTGTGTCTTCATTACTCCACTCTCACTCCTGTCCACCTTAGCAATGTGTGTCCTCATTGCTCCACTCTCACTCCTGTCCACCTTAGCCATGTGTGTCCTCATTACTCCACTCTCACTCCTGTCCACCTTAGCAATGTATGTCCTCATTACTCCACTCTCACTCCTGTCTACCTTAGCAATGTGTGTCCTCATTACTCCACTCTCACTCCTGTCCACCTTAGCAATGTATGTCCTCATGACTCCACTCTCACTCCTGTCCACCTTAGCAATGTGTGTTCTCATTACTCCGCTCTCACTCCTGTCCACCTAAGTAATGTGTGTCCTCATTACACCGCTCCCACTCCTGTTCACGTTCGCAATGTGTGTCCTCATTACTCCGCTCTCACTCCTGTCCACCTTAATAATGTGTGTCCTCATTACTCCGCTCCCACTCTTGTTCTCGTTAGCAATGTGTGTCTTCATTACTCCACTCTCACTCCTGTCCACCTTAGTAATGTGTATCCTCATTACTCCACTCTCAATCCTGTTCACGTTAGCAATGTGTGTCCTCATTACCCCACTCTCACTCCTGTTCACGTTCGCAATGTGTGTCCTCACAACTCCAATCTCACTCCTGTCCACCTTAGCAATGTGTGTCCTCATTGCTCCACTCTCACTCCTGTCCACCTTAGCAATGTGTGTCCTCATTACTCCACTCTCACTCTTGTCCACCTTAGCAATGTATGTCCTCATTACTCCACTCTCACTCCTGTCTACCTTAGCAATGTGTGTCCTCATTACTCCACTCTCACTTCTGTCCACCTTAGCAATGTATGTCCTCATTACTCCACTTTCACTCCTGTCTACCTTAGCAATGTGTGTCCTCATTACTCCTCTCTCACTCCTGTCCACCTTAGCAATGTGTGTTCTCATTACTCCGCTCTCACTCCTGTCCACCTAAGTAATGTGTGTCCTCATTACTCCGCTCCCACTCCTGTTCACGTTCGCAATGTGTGTCCTCATTACTCCACTCTCACGCCTGTCCACTTTAGCAATGTGTGTCTTCATTACTCCGCTCTCACTCCTGTCCACCTTAGCAATATGTGTCCTCATTACTCCACTCTCACTCCTGTCCCCCTTAGCAATGTGTGTCCTCATTACTCCGCTCTCACTCCTGTTCACGTTAGCAATGTGTTTCCTCATTACTCCACTCTCACTCCTGTCCACCTTAGCAATGTGTGTCCTCATTACCCCACTCTCACTCCTGTACACCTTAGCAATGTTTGTCATCATTCACCTCAAGCAAGCAGCTCTTCGGGATAACGTGGATAGTAACTCACGCGAACAGCGCATTTTTGTGGATAGCAACGAACGCGAACAACTCTACTTCGTGGATAGAATTTCACGCGAACTGCGTTTCCTCGTGGACAGCAACTCACGCGAACAGCGCTTTTTCGGGGATAGCAACTCACGCGAACAGCGCTTCTCCGGGAATAGTACTTACAGGAACAAAACTATATATTATGGATAACAAATCGCACGAAGAGTGCTTCTTTGTGGATACCAATACAAGAAAACAGCGCTTCTTTGTGGATAGCTCACGTGAACAGCACTTCTTCGTGGATAAAACCCCACGCAAACAGCGCTTCTTCATGTATAGAATCTCACGCGAACAGCTCATCTTCGTGGATAGCAATTCACGCGAACGGTTCTTCCCCGTGAATACCACCAATACAAGTAAACAGCGCTTCTTTGTGGATAGCTCACGCAAACAGCGTTTTTTCGAGGATAGCAACTCACGCGAACAGCGCTTCTTCGTGGATCGCACCTCATGCGAACAGCGGCATTCGCTAGCTACTCCTCACGCGGACCGCGCCCCTCGTTGACCGCCCTCACGCGAAAAGCGCCATTCGTACAAGGCACCACACCTGGACAGTGCCTCTCGTTGACAAGCCCTCACGCGAACAGCGCCCCTCGTACGCCGCACTTCACCCGAACAGCACTGCTGCTCATGCCGGTTGTTCACGCAGGAGGCACACCTGTCGCTGCAAGAGCCTGTCGCTGCAGGAGCCTGTCGCTGCAGGAGCCTGTCGCTGCAGGAGCCTGTCGCTGCAGGAGCCTGTCGCTGCAGGAGCCTGTCGCTGCAGGAGCCCGTCGCTGCAGGAGCCTGTCGCTGCAGGAGCCTGTCGTTGCAGGTGCTGCTTACACCGCGCTCATCGAAGGCTACAGTCGCCCGAAAGGGTGAGGGGCTCAAATTTATGTTGGAAATTGGGAAATGAATATTTCATAGTTGTTCGGGAAAACACTGAGGGCTTAGGTTATAGGTGATAAAATTCGAAGGTCTTAATGTCTGTTGCGTTTAAATATAGCTAAGTTTTGATGACGCTGCCATCTTTAATCCTATTGTGGTGATCGTGCGGCCAATGTTTCTGGACTGTGTCTATGTGTAGGACATCGCGTGATCATCGCACCATCTTTATGAGTACCACGTGTGCATTCGAGCTGCAGAAGCTTTCAAAAGTTGCAGCTTCTATACCGCCTCGAGCAGTTGGTCCACGCTCTGTCCTACGTCTACTTTATTGTATCCAGGTGACGAGGCTATTCTTGACCCGCAGCAGCAGCAGCTGGTTCTTGTTGCCAGGCGTCATGGCAGTGCTCATGTCGACGGTCCATCTGGACTGCGCTGTGTGTTGACCTCTTACAAATAAATGTCTGTCAAGAAAACAACTTTTAATATTTTAAAATCCGTGTTTCTGACCATAAAATTAATAATGAATTGACGATGCTCGTCACAAACGTAACGAAAACAAACAAGGCCCAAAGTCGGCTCATGTTAGACCAGATCAGACTCCAATTGCCCAGAGTCGGTTCATGTTAGACCAGATCAGACTCCAATTGCCCAGAGTCGGCTTATGTTAGACCAGATCAGACTCCAATTGCCCCGAGTCGGTTCATGTTAGACCAGATCAGACTTTAATTGCCCAGAGTCGGTTCATGTTAGACCAGATCAGACTCCAATTGAACAGAGTCGGTTCATGTTAGACCAGATCAAACTCCAATTTCCCAGAGTCGGTTCATGTTAGACCAGATCAGACTCAAATTGCCCAGAGTCGGTTCATGTTAGACCAGATCAGACTCCAATTGCACAGAGTCGGTTCATGTTAGACCAGATCAGACTCCAATTGCACAGAGTCGGTTCATGTTAGACCAGATCAGACTCCAATTGCACAGAGTCGGTTCATGT
>SDVV010039722.1:0-10601 GCA_016164225.1 Gammarus roeselii | reverse complement strand
GTTAGGAGAAGGATACCCTATTGTTATCAGACGAGCAGCCAACACTGTTAGGAGAAGGATACCCTATTGTTATCAGACGAGCAGCCAACACTGTTAGGAGAAGGATACCCTATTGTTATCAGACGAGCAGTCAACACTGTTAGGAGAAGGATACTCTATTGTTATCAGACGAGCAGCCAACACTGTTAGGAGAAGGATACCCTATTGTTATCAGACGAGCAGTCAACACTGTTAGGAGAAGGATACCTTATTGTTATCAGACGAGCAGCCAACACTTTAGAAGAAGGATACCCTATTGTTATCAGACGAGCAGCCAACACTGTTAGGAGAAGGATACCCTATTGTTATCATACGTCAGTCAACCGTGTTAGGAGAAGTATGTTAGCTAACAGACAATTTCTGTGAGCTATTTATATGTAGAACAAGTAAAATAACAGACAACCTGTTAGCATATGAAAAACTGTTAATTTCATGTCAATGATTTTACTCAATTAATACTTTCAATAATTGTTGCGGAAATGTTTCAATTGCTCGGTAAGTAAAAAATAATTGTAATGATCGCTCTAGATAAAAATTTGTAATACTTAATTTTTCTCTGTTGTTGAAACTAGTATGAAATTAGAGTTTTCTGTATTCTAACTTACAGTATTATTCTACTGGCTGTCCTTAACACCAGCTGATCGAATTTGTGTACTTTATGCAGATTGGTTAAGGAGTAACTGAAGTGTTATGTATAATGATTCTCCCATATTGAATCCAGAAAATATATAGATTTTTTTAATATTTAGAGGTTTAGATCTACGAAGACGTCACAAGTTGTCAACTTATATATTGATCTGAGATTAGGAGCTTTGGCACACAACTTCTTCGTATTCTGATACATTTGATCAATTGCTTACTTAATTTTATTTCTAGAGAATTCACATCATCATTTTGTGTGTGGATGTCTTCCGAATGAGCAGGAATAAACAGAGGATTGAACATTCTCGATTCAATTACCTGTCAACCTCATATGAGTCTGTAAGGAGGTGAAGCACAATAATAGACAATAAAAAATCTTGTCAACCCCCCACAAAAGGGTTCACAAGTGTTTACAAGTGTAAGAAGACAACAACAGGCCTTTTGGCCAAAACTAGATTGCCTTTTGATAGTAAGAAGATTTATTCTGAAGTAGAACGTCTATGAGCGCCAGAACGTCTGAGTGATTTCTGCTTTTTAAAGTATCAAAAAATTGATAAGTTTAGTTTTTACGGCAATTTATGTAGAATTTGTCAAGTCGTGACTGGGGTGCTTTGATTATATTGCTCTTTACAACCTCCGCTGGAAATTTGTTCCATTCTTTGACAACCTTATACGTGAAGAAAATGCGCTTGATGTCGAGAGAGAAACGCTTGACAACAAATTTTTATCCATTATTCCAGGTTACTCCGCTCGCATCAACAGTAAAAGAGCTCGCTCGTTCGACATTTTCCTTACCCTTCATCATCTTTCGCACCTCGGTCATGCCACCTCTGACTCAACGCTTCTCTAGTGAATAAAGATTTGGTTCACGTAGTCTCTTCGTACGATTTATTGCAAAGCGAAGGGATCAGTTTAGCAGCTCTACATTGAACCGTCTATTATTTAATAACGTCTTTTCTTAGAAATGGAGACCAGAATTGAACGGATACTTGAGATGCGGTTTAACAAACGCTTTGTATAACTTCAGGTTACTGTGTCCAGTTTTGTATGAGATTGTGCGGGATATCATCCCTAGCATTTTATTGCCTTTTATGGCAACATCGTTACATTGCTTGCTGCTTTTTTGGGTGGCCCTCAAATGGCTTCCTAAACGCCTACCGACGACTGAGTGAACCCTTTGTTAATTGTCAGGATTGTTAGTGCCCAATAAATGAAAACCCGCCACAAATCAGAAAATTATTCTACAATTTATTACCAATAAATTGCATTCAATGTTGAATCGGCAGCAAAAAGCAGTCAAATGCTAAGCGACAATTTGCTTATCATCCAAGCAAGATTACGCGCAGCAATAATGACACAATTTTCATCTCAAACACTTATTACTGGCAACAGACTGCCGAGGCAACAATACACGAATACCTGGCAACAGAGTGCCGAGGCAACAATACACGAATACCTGGCAACAAAGTGCCGAAGCAACAATTCACGAATACCTGGCAACTGAGTGCCGAGGCAAGAATACACTAATTACTGGCAACAGACTGCCGAGGCAACAATACACTAATAACCAGCAACAGACTGCCGAGGCAGCCATACACTAATTACTGGCAACAGACTGCCGAGGAAACAATACACTAATTACTGGCAACAGACTGCCGAGGCAACAATACACTAATTACTTGCAACAGACTGCCGAGGCACCAATACACAAATTACTTGCAACAGACTGCCGAGGGGACAATATACTAATTTTTTACAACAGACTGGCGAGGCAACAATACACTAATTACCGGCAACAGACTCCCGAGGAGTCTGTCCCTGACATACAATAATTACTGGCAACAGACTGGAGAGGCAACAATGCACTAATTACTGGCAACAGATTGCCGAGGATACAATACGATGGGAAGAGAATGACGCCAATATACGCCCAGGGTAGGCAAGGAGAGTTCAAGATGCACCGCCTTCTCAGATGGTTTGATCGTCAATAACACTCAGGGCAGCTGGTACACGCCCATGCCCACTATTTTTTTGTGGTACCAATATGGTAAAGCCGTTTCCCCCCTAACATCAGATTCTGCAGGCTAAGTGACGTCACCTCAAACACACCTTCTCTCCACACTATCCTCTTCCCTCGGTATCAAGCATCCCTTGTCCCTGACATCAGTTTCTGCAGGCTAAGTGACGTCATGTCAAACACACCTTCCCTCCCCACTGTCCTCTTCCCACGGTATCAAGCATCCCTTGTCCTTGACATCAGTTTCTGCAGGCTAAGTGACGTCACCTCAAACACACCTTCCCTACACACTGCCCTCTTCTCTCGGTACCAAGCATCTCTTGTCCCTGACATCAGTTTCTGCAGGCTAAGTGACGTCACCTCAAACACACCTTCCCTCCACACTACCCTCTTCCCTCGGTATCAAGCATCCCTTGTCTCTGACTTCCACTCCTTCCGTCTCACCCAATATTCCCTGTCTAATGTGGGCCTACTAGAGGGAAGAATACACTTTATTGCCTTCACCACCCCTCGCTAATACAACGCAAAGGGGACCAGGTTTGCTGCACGCCTCTAAAACAACCACACTGGCCGAGTTGTGAGCTGTCACGAGAGAAGCTGGGACCTGCGATGAAATATAACTCAGGATATGGGACGAGGCTGGGAAGAAGTGTTGGAGTGTGGGGTGCAGAAGGCCCAGTGTTGGGTGTTAGAGTGTTAGCGCCAAGGGAGACAACACGCGACAGCGAGGGAGAGCCCTAATCAATAGCACCGAGCAACAGTATGGTCTCTCTCCCTTGGTGGTGCTGGTGGTGATGGTGGACTCTGCGTCTTCTCCCTTTACTTCCTTTTCTCGGCCCCTCCTCTCCCCCATCCTATAGTCTCTCCCGTGGTGGTGATGGTGGACGTCATCTTCTCTCCTCTCACAAGCCTTCCTTGTATCTTCTATCGCAGTGTGCTCCCCTCACGCTCACTCTTCCACTGCTTTCCTTGTTTATTCTATCGTACTGTGTTCCCCTCAATCTCACTCTTCCACTGCTTCCCTTGTTGCTTCTATCGCACTGTGCTCCTCTCACTCTCACTCTTCCACTGCTTCCCTTGTTGCTTCTATCGCACTGTGCTCCCCTCACTCTCACTCTTCCACTGCTTCCCTTGTTGCTTTTATCGTACTGTGCTCCCCTCACTCTCACTCTTCCGCTGCTTTCCTTGTATCTTTTATCGTACTGTGCTCCCCTTCCCTCTCACTCTTCCACTGCTTTCCTTGTTTATTCTATCGAACTGTGCTCCCCTCACTCTCACTCTTCCACTGCTTCCCTTGTTGCTTTTATCGTACTGTGCTCCCCTCACTCTCACTCTTCCGCTGCTTTCCTTGTATCTTCTATCGCACTGTGCTCCCCTTCCCTCTCACTCTTCCACTGCTTTCCTTGTTTATTCTATCGAACTGTGCTCCCCTCACTCTCACTCTTCCACTGCTTCCCTTGTTGCTTTTATCGTACTGTGCTCCCCTCACTCTCACTCTTCCGCTGCTTTCCTTGTATCTTATATCGTACTGTGTTCCCCACACTCTCACTCTTCCTCTGCTTTCCTTGTATCTTCTATCGTAATCTGTTTCCCTCACTCTCACTCTTCCGCTGCTTTCCTTGTATCTTATATCGTACTGTGTTCCCCTCACTCTCACTCTTCCACTGCTTTCCTTGTATCTTCTATCGTACTCTGTTCCCCTCACTCTCACTCTTCCGCTGCTTTCCTTGTATCTGCAATCGAACTGTGTTCTTCTCCCTCTCACTCTTCCGCCACTTTTCTTTCTTCTCACTCTTTTCTCTCTTATCTCTTCTTCCCTTCCTCATCCCAATGTTATCCCTAGCCTGGCCACGCATGCTATCTAAAGCCGTGCCAATCAACGGCGACCCCTTTCCTAGACATCAAGATACCGAGACATATGGAAAAAAACACGCCAGGACATGGGCAATAAGCCACGCCAGGATATGGGCAATAAACCACACCAAGAAATGAGCAACAAACCCCACCATAAACATAAACAATACATAAATACACAATACACTACACCAAGACATGGGCCATAAACCACATCAAGAAATGGCCAATAAACCATACCAAAGAATGGACAATAAACCACAACAAGACATGGACAATAAACGGCAACAAGACATGGATAATACACTACACCGAGACACGGACAATACACTACACCAAGACATGAACAATAAACTACACCAAGACATGGACAATACACTGCACCAAGACATGAACAACAAACAACACTAAGAAATGGACAATACAATACGCCAAAACATGGACAATACACTGCACCAATACATGGACAATATACCACACTCGGACATGGAAAATATACTACAACAAGACATGGGCAATACACTACATCACGACATGGACAATACACTACACGAAGACATGGACAATATACCACACCAAGACATGGACAATACACTGCACGAAGACATGGACAATATGCCATACAAACACATGGAAAATATACTACAACAAGACATGGAAAATACACTACACTAAGACATGGGCAATATACCACACCATGACATGGAAAATACACTACACCAAGGCATGGACATTACACTACATCAAGACATGGACAATAGACTACACAAAGATATGGACAATATACCACACCAAGACATGAACAATACACTGCACCAAGACATGGAAAATACACTGCACCAAGACATGGACAATATACCACACAATGACATGGAAAATACACTACAACAAGACATGGATAATACACTACACTAAGACATGGGCAATATACCACACCATGAAATGGAAAATACATTACACCAAGACATGGACATTTCACTACATCAAGACATGGACAATAGTCTACACCAAGATATGGACAATATACCACACCAAGACATGAACAATACACTGCACCAAGACATGGAAAATGCACAGCACCAAGACATGGACAATATACCACACCAAGACATGGAAAATACACTACACCAAGACATGGGCAATATACCACACCAAGACATGGGCAATATACCACACCAAGACATGGAAAATACACTACGCTAAGACACGGACATTACACTACACCAAGACATGGACAATACACTACACCAGGTCATGTACAATACACCACACCAAGACATGGACAATACACCACACCAAGACATGGACAATACACTACACCAAGACATGGAGAATATACTACACTAAGACATGGACAATATACCACACCACGACATGGACAATATACCACACCAAGACATGGACAATACACTACACCAAGACATGGACAATATACCACACCAAGACATAGACAATACACTACACCAAGACATGGGCAATATACCACACCAAGACATGGACAATATACCACACCAAGACATGGACAATACACTACACCAAGACATGGACAATATACCACACCAAGGCATGGACAATACACTACACCAAGACATGGGCAATATACCTCACCAAGACTTGGACAAAACACTACACCAAGACACGAACAATATACTACAACAAGACATGGACAATATACCACACCAAGACATGGACAATACACTACACCAAGACATGGACAATATACCACACCAAGACATGGATAATATACCACACCAAGACATGGACAGTACACTACACCAAGACATGGACAATATACCACACCAAGACATGGACAATACACTACACCATGACATGGACAATATACCACACCAAGACATGGACAATATACCACACCAAGACATGGACAATACACTACACCAAGACATGGACAATATACCACACCAAGACATGGGCAATACACTACACCAAGACATGGACAATACATTACACCAAGACATGGACAATACACTACACCAAGATATGGACAATACACTACACCAAGACATGGACAATACACTACACCAAGACATGGACAATACACTACACCAAGAAATGGACAATACGTCACCAAGACATGGGCAATACACCACAACAAGACATGGGCAATATACCACACCAAGACATGGACAGTACACTACACCAAGACATGGACAATATACCACACCAAGACATGGACAATACACTACACCAAGACAAGCCAGCTTTAGCTAGAGCCTTTGTTTTGAGTTCGTCACCCGACCTTGATTCGTTTACCAGGTGACAGAACAAGCTTCTGAATCAAATTATATTTAATTTTATTGAGCACTTATGAGCAGTCATGATTCAAAGTTTTAGTTCAATTTACAAATATTTGAAGTATAGTACATAAACCCAAATAGAGATTGAATATTTAGTTACATGATTATTTACAGGAAATATACAGAACAGGTTGGTGCCGGAGCAGTGTTAGGCCAAGACTGGCTCGAATACTTTCAACGGTACATGTAAAGCATATCATTGCACACAGATAAGTACACATTAGGATTACACATATGTGACAACGCGTCCTAGCCGTTGGATCTTTCTGTGGCTTGCTTGTTACTACATGAAACTAATTCCCGTCATATATTATTGATTCTTCGAACTACGCTACATTTAGAGCGTGCAGTATAAGACGAATACAGTAAGTGTATGGAAATGACACGACCCTGAAAGTTCATCGCACTGAAGGTTCTTGAAGTAGAATGAATACAAGCCCTCCTGCACGCATGCGCGTCTTGGTGTAGTGTGTTGTCTTTGGTGGCACTTAAATTTTCCTTATCAGTATTTATCGTGACATGTTGTTTGCTCGTTTAATATTTTCTCTCACAACAGATTCCAGAGCGGGCTGTTCTTCTGCCACAGAGATCTTCCTGTACATTTCTAAGTTGCGTCTCAGTGGCCGAGTGGGTAGCGTGTCGGGCTCTCCTCACAACAGACTTCCATTGGGAGCTGCAGGTTGCAAGTTCGAGCCTACCTGACCCCGAGTGAGACCTTCTTGCCGGTCTCTTAAATGCTTAAAGGCCAGCCCATAAACGCCGTGTGTTAAAAAAGATTATCAGGTGGCAGCTACGCTGCAACTCGCTATATAAGCGATAAAGCTCCTAATTACAAAGAAAAACATTAGGCAGCAATACTATTTGAGTAGGTCATAGAACGGTGTCTTTTCCTGGTTATTTATTGCAACCTCAAGTAGTTTAAAGCGTACGTGCAAATTTCAATAGTGTGTTCAAAATTCATCATTTTCAATATTATCACGAATTAAATACCTCTATTGATTGAATTATAGTTATCGATTTATGTATAAAGTAATGACGAACATGTAAGAAAGTCAATAAACCTTATTGTTTCTGGAATACAAAGGAGCAGTTCTCAGCATCAGGTGCTAACCTGTCAATAAATTATCTTACAATATACAATAACCATTCAGCTATTGAGGCGGCGAGGCACCAGTGTGGAGGTAGCGAGAGAGCGTGCTACAGATTGACGTGGGTGGAGAATGATTATGAGAGGTTGAGGAAACATAGCGCATTCGGACAAAAAAAAGGTATATCTATTTACATACGTCATGTAATTCTATTCGTAACAAGTACAAACTTTCAACCTCACGATAACTGTGTTTCCATGAACCTAATCTGCCCTGCACACATTTTTCCCCATCTTTAAATATAACTGTTTGACACCGAATACATTTATTTTTACACATCTCCGCATGTTTGCAATGAAGGCTTAAGGGGCAATTACACACGGATGCTGCATGGGGGGTCGTGTGGATCAATATAGCACTTAAAGCCTCACGCGCAGCCTACTCTCTATTTTTCCGTTTGGCGTGTAATTTCTGGTGTCCATTGATTCTTGTTGCTGTTATTGATTGCTGGCACACGCCGGTTAAAACACTTGCCGACACTCACGCTTCAGAGGACGCAGGTATCCAATCAGTGTTGGCCACGATACTGTATCTAGTTGCCCGTTTCAATTCCTTTGCCCGATTTTCAGGAGTCGAATTTTGACAAAATAATTATAAGAAATACATTGATGTGGTAGTATTCAGCCAACACTGTGTATACAGGCTACGGCGACACGAACACCGACACTACGGGCCAGGTGGTTACACGAGCAGAAAAATCAAACCACGATATAGTAAAGAATGAGGTATAGCCGCACTGGGAGGAGCTGGACCCCTTTGCTTACATCATCGATGGAAAAGGTAGGTTTAGGAGTTAGAACACTCTTGATGATGTCATAACCGCCATGGAAAAGGTTAGGTCCCTCCCATTGCAGCTACTCTTTTTAACTATATACCGTGAATGAAGCCATGGTCTACTGGGTAGAGACAAATGTCTAGTTATTTCAAAAGTGCATTGAAAATACATGTTCTGAATTACATGCGGCAGAAACGGAACAAACTCATCAGTTCATTTTGATGTATTAAACTATAAAGAGGCCGCTTCGATCGATTTGACTATACAGAGGCCCTGAGGGCATTTCAATGTTTCCTCGCATGGATGGTGCAATCGAGACTTTTTCCTATAGTGTTTTCAACTGCTTCATCATTTTCTTTTGATACAATTGATTAGTGGCATTGTTTATTAATTAATCAAAATGTAATCGTTTAGCATACATGAATTATATCAACAATTTTGTATGGTGTAGTAGCAGTTGTTGTTGTTGTTGTTGTTGTTGTTACTTTGCTGCGGTTTCCACTTGCAGCGGGGAAATACGATAAGAGCAGATTCCACTCAACGGCTTTTTTTTATCGTACTCTGCTCTTATCAAACAGTTGCCTAATTGTAATCTCCTGCCTGGCGAGTGTGTTTGGTCGACTCTGCCACTAAATTCCAAATATTCTAATTCATCCATGCATACTCAATAACTTACCACCTCAGGTCCATTGACTGATGAAGTTGTTCCTTTCTCTTCACAGCTCCTCGTGCCCCCTCAGGTCCATTGACCGATGAAGTTGTTCCTTTCTCTTCACAGCTCCTCGTGCCCCCTCAGGTCCATTGACTGATGAAGTTGTTCCTTTCTCTTCATAGCTCCTCACGCATGGTTACAACATTTGACTCCATTTACAGGTATATTTTTGATAGGTTTAATCTAGCGTCTGATGAGGATATATGATACAGACTGAAAACTTGCGCTTCTAATAAATAGTAAAAAAAAAATTGTGACTCAATTTATCATTCACTGAACTCGTCAGCGAGTGCACTTAATTTGATACAGAATATGCTTCACGTAAAAACATTGTTGCGATCTCATCTATTAGGTGATTGTAAAATTATTCCAGGAATTTCCACCTTCATCTTAAATTCTTTTCCGATGACGATGCGCCGCTCTGAATGAGCGAGTGACGGTGGTACGTAGCATGAGGAATCTCAACATTAGTGGCACAGCTTATACTGAACACTTAGCTTGATATACTCATGATATGTTCCAAACGCGTCTGCCCTCAACACATACTGCCATGTGCTCGTCATGCTTACAACGTTACGAATAATAATAGGTAGCAATTCCACCTCGCAGGATTGTGCCCCCTTCACATGGTAGACTCTGTAAAACAAACTTGTATGCTCCCACTAAAACGGAACTCTTAACATTTTATCCTTCTGCCACTATTGCCCCATAACATACCATACAAAAAAGATCTGTCTTAACCCCTCGGCACCGGCGATTCTGAGCACTCTTTGCATGGCATACTTGCGCATTATTTGTATACCTGGTTTTGCATTACCAGGACTCTAACCCTCACCTCACTACCACCACCACTCACCAGTTACATCGAATACCTAGCTTTGCATTACCAGGACTCTAACCCTCACCTCACTCTCACCACCACTCACCAGTTACATCGAATACCTAGCTGTGCATTACCAGGACTCTAACCCTCACCTCACTACCACCACCACTCACCAGTTACATCGAATACCTAGCTGTGCATTACCAGGACTCTAACCCTCACCTCACTCTCACCACCACTCACCAGTTACATCGAATACCTAGCTTTGCATTACCA
>SDVV010039721.1:0-10601 GCA_016164225.1 Gammarus roeselii | reverse complement strand
GAACACGGTAATATCAAGTGGGTAACCGACAGGCCTACCAAAATTAGGACGTACGGCATCAACAATGTTGGTGTTGAGGCTAGTTAGGTTATAGGCAATTAAAAGTCACAGCAGAGCGTACACAGTTTGATGAGGGCCAAACAACAGAAGTAAGGAGACAGCAGGAAAGTGAACCAGCAAATCCGCTCTCTACTAAGGCTTGGAGAAGATTGGCAAGAATTCGCCGTATATGAAGCATGAAACGCAACTTGGAATGTTGTAGAACATCAGGAATATTAAAAATACACAATAAACGATTGTTAAACATATATATTACAGCACAAATATGTGGTTGGTTAACTGACCAAGTTTAAACACTCATGCAAGGTGAATGCAGAAATAATTTTATCAGTAGGTTCTACACGACAGCACGCGAACTCACAAAATGACGATGCACTGGTTGAAGATGACGTGCAGTGTAGCTGTAGCGACGCTGGTTACACAACAATCGCTTCTACTACTGTTACCACATTATGTTTTGCTCTATCACAATGTCCTACCATTATCTTTCTGTTGTATTCATATTCAAGCACGTGTAACTCTAAAATACTCGTAATTCATTCTAATACGTTTTTCATGTCTATCAATGATCATGTATGCTCATCATGCTCATTTATCATTTATGTTTCATGTCCATGTGTGATCATCAAGCAGCCTCATGCTATGCATTCCGAGTTCCCACACGCGCTACACCTGTTGTAACAATCCATAGCACGTGCACGGGCGAGCAGCCATAAAGTTGGACCCATCATGTATTTCACCATATCCGGCCGGCCCATCCATTTATCTTCCCGCATGCTGTAATTACCGCTACCAACCGTCGCACACATTTCAGAACTATCACGTGGTTATTTTACGCGTACAGTCGCACTGCGTTCAGTATAAGTCAACTGTTTCTAAATAAACATTATCAAAATTCTCATTAAAATAACCTGCAAGCATTATCATGAATAATTCCACATCAATCTAGTGTTGCCAATTCGTGCACAACTTACACTGTACGACCTACTCGAAAATATTATATTCTGAGCTATGCTTTCTCTCACTCAAACTTTCTTGCCTAACTGTTTAACCAGAGCGCTCACGTACGTGTGTAATTACGTAGGGGTTGTAGCAATGGTTAAATTTTTCTCATAGAATTTTAGCAGACTTATTGTGAATGTTCAATTTTTTACTTAACTATTGTTAGAACATGTCAAATTGCTCTTAAGCACTTAGTCTCTTGAGCTATCGCTCAACTTCCTTCCGTAGGTCGAAATGTTTGTCAACCGCAGCCTCTCGGTGCGGTCGTCGTCACATGCATAGGCCTGGCTCAGCCAGACTTGCACCCGTCGTACTGCGCTACACTTCACAGCGAGAGGAGCCCTTGAGGGCTTCCGCTCCAAGACTTCTCAACCGAGGCGTCCATTTTTGGAATCTGAAATATTCTTGAATGGTGGCAACTCACCTTACGCCAAAGCCCGTCGCCATCACAGCTCCGGAGACAACCATCAAGAAAACGCGTGCACCACTAACTCAAGCCCTTGCCGCAGTTACCAACATTAACCACTCTAGATCTCCTCAAGTTCGTCATCTTCCACTGCTCATAAGCCGTTCGTGACCTTCAGCACGCGTACTCTAATCCATCGCAAACTCGGGTCATCATCACTCAACGCTTTCAACCGTCTCCATCCTCGCGCACCGCCAACTCAACTCTGGAGGCAGTCTCGTCTTGGAGTCAACTCGAAAACCAACTCACTCCCACCGTGCCGCTCACCTGCCAACTCCTCCAAGCACTCTGCCACATCGCTATCATAGCTCCGGAGACAGTCTTGTCTCGGAGACAACACGACGAGACAGTCCCATCCACCAACTCATCAGGAAACTACACGGAATTCAACCAGACAATTGAAGTCATCCCACGTGCGTTGAACTGTGAATCGAACGCGCACCGAGCGCGTGTACAGTGCGATAGGCATCGCACGATTTGTCCAATCCTTACCATGCACAGTGTAGATAGGCATCGAGAACTTTTATTAAGCTCTAACCATTCCGAACGTCCTACGATGCGGGTATTTTCTGGTCATTCGAGGCACTGTTAAATCATTTGTGTTGCATTTTTTGTCGCGTTACATTCCTCGATTAGGAATCGGCGTTTTCCCTCCTCACTACTGCGCTATGTATTGATCAATTTTGTCAAGTTAACTATTTATTCTCTAACCTACCCATCCAACGTAGTCACGTCTCACAAGCTAGGTTGTCAATGTATAGCCCAACACTATGAAGTATCATTGCCGCGACCTAGCGTAATATTCCTTCGTGATAATTCCAAACCATAATGATACTTGTCACCAATGTTAATTCATGTCCCTTCGACATAAATATCCCCGTTTCTATGTTGCACTTAGTTGATTTCACATTCCGCGATGTTAAATCATTTTTTCATTGCCATCTATTTCATTGCGTGATGTGCATCAACCAATTTTTATCCATTTTTATTCGCTTCGATTCACGTCAAATCTTCATATTTTGTATCGCCGTCATTCCCTTTTTGTATAAATTTACCTTTCTGTAGTATATGTATATATTGTGAATGACCTATTCCTCCTCAAGCTCTCATGATGTTAACCGAAAGCGATAACACACCCGTTCGCGTAAATTCCTTCTGAATCAGCCCAATAATTGAATTATAATGGAGTCAGTTTCGCCAAACTTTTGCACGTTGCTCCTTCGCACGACGTCTCATTATTCGTTCAAATAGTTCGGTGATTCATTTTTTTATCGTGCACGCTTTTTATTCTCAAGGCACTGACGCACCTTAACGCATTTAACGCATTGAACCGCAGCTAGAGGTTGAGAGAGCGGCAGGAGATAAATTACCCCGTTCGTCAGTGTAATTTTTTTCAATTCGAATAAATATCATCTACGCACGATTTTTAGAATCGAACTCATGCCTCAACAGGGTGATTTTGTGGCCCTCCTATTTATCATTCATGCAATCATCCTTTATCCGTTCTTATGCTCAATATCACAAAAATATCATCATTACACTTATTACTAGCAAAGAACTCGATCCCCACATAGCACGTAACGTCTCTACCTTGCCGTGGTTGATGTTTGTGTACTGACATCGCGCAGCCTAGTGCAGGAGGTTCAGAATTGAAGAAAATACAAGGTCGCCACATCATTTGGTGTTTCACATGTACCTGTAGCTATATGCAACGGGTGCTTTTCAGTGACTCTGAACATACGGTTTCGAACAGTCACATCGTAGTTATAGCAAGAATACTGTACAAGCCTGCAATACTACTGATGAGAGACACCAAACAAAAAAGAAGAGACGAGAGGCAATAAAAACGTGTAATATTTTTTATAAAGTTAGCGGTTGTGCAATTTAACCGTCAGCGCAGCGAAGGGTTCCTGCGCTGGTATCTTAATTAACTTGTCATATTCCTTCCTGGCCTCTCGGTTACCGTTAAGGAGCATATGTTTCAAGGATCAGTGCAGTGGAGTAAGGTTCATCTTACTTCCTTAATTGGACTTTTCTATGAAAGGGCCGAGGACCCGCCCTACGGATTTCGCTGTATTCTTGACACGAATTTTTTGTCGTTTAGAAGTTTTTTTTTTCAAGTGTCAATGAAGCAGCATCAGTGGTTGATTGGTTCGTGTTTGAGATACAATAAAGGATGTGGTAGACCTGGACCTGTTTATAATTCTGTCCCGGCTCTTGGTGTGGTAGACCTGCACCTGTTTTTAATTCTGCCCCGGCTCTTGATGATGTAGACCTGGGCCTGTTTTTAATTCGGTCCCTGCTCTTGATGTGGTGGACCTGGACCTGTTTTTAATTCTGTCCCGGCTCTTGATGTAGTAGACCTAGACCTGATTTTAATTCTGTCCCGGCTCTTGATGAAGTAGACCTGGACCTGTTTTCAATTCTGTCCCGGCTCTTGATGTGATAGACATGGACCTGTTTTTAATTCTGTCCCGGCTCTTGATGTGGTAGACCTGGACCTGTTTTTAATTCTATCCCGGCTCATGATGTGGTAGACCTGGACCTGTTTTTAATTCTGTACCGGCTCTTGATGTGGTAGACCTGGACTTGCTTTTAATTCTGTCCCGACTCTTGATGTGGCAGATTTGGACCTATTCTTAATTCTGTTCCGGCTCTTGATGTGATAGACCCGGACCTGTTTTTAATTCTATCCCGGCTCATGATGTGGTAGACCTGGACCTGTTTTTAATTCTGTACCGGCTCTTGATGTGGTAGACCTGGACTTGCTTTTAATTCTGTCCCGACTCTTGATGTGGCAGATTTGGACCTATTCTTAATTCTGTCCCGGCTCTTGATGTGGTAGACCTGGACCTGTTTTTAATTCTGTCCCGGCTCTTGATGTGGTAGACCTGGACCTTTTTAATTCTGTCCCGGCTCTTAATGTGGTAGACTTGGACCTGTTTTCAATTCTGTCCCGGCTCTTGATGTGGTAGACATGGACCTGTTTTTAATTCTGTCCCGGCTCTTGATGTGGTAGATCTGGACCTGTTTTTAATTCTGCCCCGGCTTTTGATGTGGTAGACCTGGACTTGCTTTTAATTCGGTCCCGACTTTTGATGTGGCAGACCTGGACCTATTTTTAATTCTGTCCTGGCTCTTGATGTGGTAGACCTGGACCTGTTTTTAATTCTGTCCCGGCTCTTAAAAAATGTCCAGGTCTACAACATCAAGATTTGGGACAGAATTGAAAACAGGTCCAAGTGTACCACATCAAAAGCCGGGACAGAATTAAAAAAGGTCCAGGTCTACCACATCAAGAGCCGGGACAGAATTAAAAACAGGTCCACGTCTACCACATCAAGAGCCGGGACAGAATTAAGAATAGGTCCAGGTCTACCACATCAAGAGCCGGGACAGAATTAAGAATATGTCCAAATCTGTCACATCAAGAGTCGGGACAGAATTAAAAGCAAGTCCAGGTCTACCACATCAAGAGCCGGTACAGAATTAAAAACAGGTCTAGGTCTATGACATCAAGAGCCGGGACAGAATTAAGAATAGGTCCAAATCTGCCACATCAAGAGCCGAGACAGAATTAAAAAAGGTCCAGGTCTACCACGTCAGTTCTGTCTCGGCTCTTGATGTGGTAGACCTGGACCTGCTTTTAATTCTGTCCTGGCTCCTCTAAGTTCCGCCTACACTGGAAGAGTGGAATGGACAGAGAAACAGACAGACAGACGGAAAAACCCGTCTCACTTTTTTGGATGGAATACTGAATTTTAGCTGACCAAAAATAACAACGATCTTCTAGCGCAAAAGTTATTGCCAAGCCCCCACGCTTGAGTGGATACAGCGCCGGGCGTGTAGCCAGTGGTTTTAAAGTTACTTGCACCCTAAAATGGGTCTACTGCACAAAGAATGTCCAGTACTCGACAACATGAGCAAATGCGCTCTGTATTTGACTTAGTGGTGTCACGGAGTCACGTTGCATGAGGGAGTTACTTGCTGGGGAGTATTTAAGCGTGAACAAATACATGATACTTTATGTGAGAAGTTGAAAGTGAGTTATTTAATATTTGAGAATAACTACCCCCGAATAACAACCTCCAAAAATATTTATAATCGTCTCCAATGTTACTTGAGAGTAGTCTTGTGGTTTGGACAGTGAATTGCTTGTATCCAGAGTACTTAGATTGATGGGATGGATGGGTCCTCCTCGATTATCCATTGTTCCAATGTTTGTGTCTTTGCAAAGTTATTAGCGGGTCGGTTATTTTATCCTCGTTTGCAGTAAAACTTGCTAATGACACAAAGACTGTGGACTGTAGAGAGGAAACTGTAAATGTTCAGTTGAATCCACGCTCTGGTAAGACCATTTATGCTGAAGCCGGTGAACTGAAAAATGTGCTTTATTACGTCTAGTTTTGTTTCCTGTTCAGGTACTAAAAAGAAACAATTAGCGATGAAATTCTTTTAAAATTGTCAACATATTTTACAACATAAGCAATGCATCTCATACCTACTAGTTTTACTCTATCCAACTCTTTCACTCTGAATACAACCTCATCTTTGTGTTATGAAGTTACCATGCCGTGTCCGTCAGTCTGCCTCATGGGTCATTTCTCACATATTGTTCAATAAGAGTTTCACTATTGTTTAAAAAGAAAACAATGAACTGAACAATACAGATGATTTAGTTCAACAGGAGTTTTGCAACTGTTTAAAAACAGAACAATGAACTGAACAATACAGATAATTTAACACTTCGTTGCCGGCGGCCTCATCGTCATGAGGCCACCAGCCTCGTTTGTTAGCAAGCCTCCTTGACATATGACAACATAGCATATCACAGTTAGCGTTACATTAAAAGGTCAACATCGGTTACATAACGACATCATATTCATATTATCGTAAGTTTAACATTAAAGAGCACGTGCAAACGTATGCATTTTTTTACTGGAACTGCCTAATGTTCTTTCGGTGATTGTAGTACTTGTAGGTTTGTTCAAACACATTAATATGAATGACTTCTGGACACCCATACGTATAGAATCAGGGTTTGACACTGTCAATTTAGAAGCACTGCATTTATCTGATGTAGCGTGATATTACTATCAGACCAGTGGTTGATAACGTGCTGAACAATCGAGAAGCTGGCAAACCTCTTTATTTTCAGTTTAAAACAGCGTTATTCCGTTCACGACGAAGTCCATCCTTTCAGTTTTGCCCATTTTTCAACCCACATCGGATGTGATTTGGAACTCCAACGCTTGGGTCATCTCAAGGTATCGACGAATCAATAGGCCTCAGTTAATGGGCTTCAGTTCAATACCAAGGTATTGATCTCACCATTTCCATAGGCTTCAGTTCAATACCAAGGTATTGATCTCACCATTTCCATAGGCTTCAGTTCAATACCAAGGTATTGATCTCACCATTTCATAGGCTTCAGTTCAATACCAAGGTATTGATCTCACCATTTCCATAGGCTTCAGTTCAATACCAAGGTATTGATCTCACCATTTTCATAGGCTTCAGTTCAATACCAAGGTATTGATCTCACTATTTCCATAGGCTTCAGTTCAATACCAAGGTATTGATCTCACCATTTCCATAGGCTTCAGTTCAATACCAAGGTATTGATCTCACCATTTCCATAGGCTTCAGTTCAATACCAAGGTATTGATCTCACTATTTCCATAGGCTTCAGTTCTATCATAGAACAAAAAAAAATCATCATACGTGGCCCCAATAAAAATTCTTTATCTCGCTGTGAGCGAGGTCAATACTCATGGTAAGTTCTTGCTTATATTTTAAAATCAACGTATCTTTTGTGGCGTACCTATCAAAACTTTTAATACATTGACTCAGAATGTACCTGGAACATTTCTCTTGGTAATGATTGAGTTGGACGATTGTTTTGTCCAATATGAGATTGTTGGTCAGGTTTGGTAGTAGCGACTTTAGAGCGTAGTGATTGAATGTTAATAAAGTATTTTTTGTAGCAACAAAACTCTTAACATTATGTCCGGGCAAACTAAAATTAGCAGTTCGCATCACATGGTTTAACATGTGATACTTTAGGACAGAATCCTTCTTTTCTTTCTCTAGCATCTCTATTTTTCTTTGTTCGATGTTATTCATGTTAGTGTAAATAAAGCCCTTGGAGGTAGAGTCTAAAACCGAATTAAAATGAGCAGTTTCCGTTGATTCGTGAGTGACAGGGGAAGTTGGCACTGTCTGATTCCACTTGCTGAAGAAGTAAGCATTAGATACAGAGAGCGAAGCGTATTTCTTTAATATACCCTGGTTTTCCCTAAATATTCTTTTAAACATTTCAGACCACGTCCTATCTAATACTGGTATTAGGGTTTCATCAATATCCAATGGAATGATGAAATTATATCGATACATGTTTCTATACAAACAATCATTGTAAGGTACTAGCTCATTTCGGCGCTTCTGCCACAAATTTTCTTTCAGAAATTCCGTCCTGGTTTCAACATCATTTGGTTGATCACCTGGTAATGTAAGATTAAATATTTTGGCTTTTCCGATCGATTCATAATATCTGAACACAGTCCAAACTTTTGGGTGGACGTGAAAGACGTAAAAATCCACCGCGGTCGCTCCCAACAAGATGTTCAATTCCATCCACTCAATAAGTCGGTTTGACACGTCGTTCACGAAGTTCATTCCTTTCACGCATACAAGGTACGGGTCCTTGGGGTAACCCAGTCGACGCTCCTTCAAGCCATCTCTGCCAACAGCCAAGTAGTTAGCCAAGACTTCACAAGCCTCGCTGGAAATCGACACATGCGAAGGGATGCGGTTGCCCATCCTGATTGAATGAGGCACAGGGCATGATATGAGATAAGAATGATAAGTCCATTTTGGTGGATTTTCATTAAAATTTTCAATCCAAATTTCATCAATGTCTGCTTCAACTATTGTGGCCCTGCCTTGGTCATCAAACCACATGTGACAGTGAATTGGTCTTCTAGATTTGCCCCTATTTATTTCAATCATACTTTTGGAAGAGGCTATCACCCTAACAAAATGGTAATTTTCATTTTCGTATCGATACCTTACATCGTAAAAAGCACTATACAAATACAAGCTTCTATTGTGAACCTTTTGCCAATGAGTGTTGCTGTGTTCGATGACACTGAACGATCGCTTGGCTTCCTCACACTCTAGCGTTTCTATGGTCTGAAACTTCGTTCGGATCTGGGTATTGGACACCACCTTGTATGTCCGAGAGCCAGGATGGGGCAACACTCGAGGAAGTTTCCTGATAGCTCGAAAGTTAAAGTCAGGAAGAGTGTAGAGATCTCTTCGGGATGACAGGAAGAGTGAATAGTAAAGGATGACCAGAGTTGACAGAGCGACTGTACAGAACAAGCAACAAATCAAGATTCGCACTGACATATCGTCGGTTGGTAATGGAACCGCTAGCAGGAGGTAACAGTGTTACTTTGGTGCCGTGTCCGACTGTGGTTGCGATGTGGACGACTCATAGACACGGACATCCACTTGAGGAGTCATTGGGGGTTCCTTGTTCTGTATTGGGGTTGCAGAGACATGGATGATCTAAAAGGTCACATTCGTGAGATGTTCATCTCTTCGGTGGCCATTGAAAATTCGTCGAGTCCAAGTGCGTTGTGTAGTGCGATGGATGGACACAACCTGCGAAAGTAAAACATTTGCATTAAAGTTCAGCAGGAATACATACAGTACATATATTAGTGGTGGACCAAATGTCCACATCTCATCCACATATATTTGTCTTCTGCTTCCGCATCCGCGACTTGTCATCATGCTCTCGTCTGTATGAGCATCCACGTATGGAGGATGAGAATACATGTGTATGTTTTATACAAAAAGTAACAAAAGTACCATTTACTTAACGTCAATCATACCACAGTAATCCTGAACGATATATAAGCAGTTGAATAATTTAATTGAATATTACTTTCAATAAATACAGATCGTCAAAATAATCAAAATTTGGTAATCATCAAGATCAAGCGGCTCCTTATCGTGATCCTCTGTTCCTTATCGTTGCCCTCGTCTAATTAAAATTACCCTCTGCTCCTTATCGTAATCCTCGGTTCCTTATCGTTACCCTCGTCTAATTCAAATTACCCTCTGCTCCTTATCGTAATCCTCTGTTTCTTATCGTTACCTTATGTTCCATATCGTTACCCTCTGTTCGTTATCGTTACCCTCTGTTCCCATGTCGTTATCCTCGTCTAGTTATAGTTACCCTCTTCTCCTGATCGTAATCCTCTGTTCCTCATCGCTACCCTGTGTTCCTTATCGTTACCCTGTTCCTAAAAGTTACCCTCTGCTCCTTATCGTTACCCTCTGCTAATTATCGTTGCCCTCTGTTCCTTATCGCTACCCTCTGCTCCTTATCGTTACCCTTTGCACCTTATCGTTACCCTCTGCTAATTATCGTTACTTTCTGCTCTCTTTCGTTACCCTCTGTTCCTTATCGTTACCTTCTGTTCCTTATCGATACTCTCTGTTCCTTATCGTCACAATCTGCTCCTTATCGTTGCCCTCTGTTCCTTATCGATACTCTCTGATCCTTATCGCTACCCTTTGCTCCTTATCGTTACTCTTTTATCCTTATTGTTACAAACTTTCCTTGTCGTTACCCTCTGTTCTTTATCGTTGCCCTCCGCTCCTTATCGTCGTCCGCTGTTCCTTATCGCGACCCTCTGTTCCTTATCGTTACCTCTGTTCTTCATCGTTACCCTTTTCTCCTTATCATTACTCGTTGCTCTTTATTGTTACCCTCTGTTCCTTATCGTTACCCTCTATTCCTTATCGTCACCTTCTGTTCCTCATCGTTATCCTCTCTTCATTATCGTCACCCTCTGCTCCTCATCGTTACCCTCTTGTTCCTTATCGTTACCCTCTGTTCCTTAACGCCACTTTCTGCTTCTTATCGTTACCCTCTGCTGATTATCGTTACCCTCTGTTCCTTATCGTTACCTTCTGTTCCTTGTGTCGACACTCAGCCCTATCACACAGCCGGAGTTTTCAGCCGTCGGACGGCGTTACAATCTCTACACTTATC
>SDVV010039720.1:0-10602 GCA_016164225.1 Gammarus roeselii | reverse complement strand
AAATATATATAATATTATGTCTTTATATGTATATATAGACATAGATACAAAGATAATATATAAAATTACACATATTGCATCGAATGCCATCGAGCGGTGTACACTACATACTAGGAACAGCCCGGCTTTGTGTGGAGACAATAGTGTGCGAGAGCCTCCTAACCCTGTGGGGGAGGCCGTTCCCACACTGCCGTAGAGGCGGGCGGCAACGTGTAATGTTCCTGCTAGATGTTGCTTTCATTGTTCGGATATTCGATGCATTTACCCTTTTTGGGCAGCTGGTGATAATTTCCTGCGTGTCTCACGACAACAATGTGGCGTTCAGATTGGTGACTTTTAGGCCAAGATTAGACTAGGCTTCGTCCAGATAAACGATTTTGTCGTGCTGATGCCGACTGTCCATACATACTCCGCAGAGACATGGTGTTTTGTCAAAACCCAGACTATGTTTCGTCCATATCCAGAAAAACAGCGTCCGAAGCAAGAGTGTTTTTCGTGAAGATCCAGACTATATCTAGTCCAATGAACCAGTCTTGTACAGACTCAGACTATCTCTAGTCCGGACCCAGACCGTCTCATCCAGACCCGAGCATGTTAACTCCAGACTTAGGCCTCATCGTCCAGTATATCGACCAAATTCGCCTGCCCCATGATGCACAACGGTTCCGAAGTTCTCAACTCCTATTTCATGGTGAGTACTGTCTGCTGATGCTCTTGCGTTCAGATTTGTTTCAGAGAGTTTGTGGAGAAGGTTTGACCGTTCATCGCAAGCCCTTTGCATCGCTTCTGTCGGCAACACGGGCTTTGCATTACTTCTGACGGCAACACGGTCTTTGTAGTTCTTCTGTCGGCACTGCGGTCTTAGCATTACTTCTATCAGCAGCACAGTCTTTGCATTACTTCTGTTGACAGCACGGCCTTTGCAAAACTGCTCTTGGTAGCATAGTTTCTGCATTACTCCTGTCAGCAGCACGGTCTTTGCATTACTTCTGTCAGCAGCACGGTCTTTGAATTACTCCTGTCAGCAGCACGGTCTTTGCATTACTTCTGTCAGCAGCACGGTCTTTGCATCTTTTCTGTCAGCAGCCCGACCTTTGCATTACTTGTCAGCAGCACGGTCTTCGTATTACTCCTGTCAGCAGCACGGTCTTTGCATTACTTCTGTCAGCAGCACGGTCTTTGTAGTACTCCTGTCAGCAGCACGGTCATTGCATTACTTATGTCAGCAGCACGGTCATTGCATCTTTTCTGTCAGCAGCACGGCCTTTGCATTACTTCTGTCAGCAGCATGGTCTTTGTATTACTCCTGTCAGCAGCACGGTTTTTGCATTACTTCTGTCAGCAACACGGTCTTTGTATCACTCCTGTCAGCAGCACGGTCTTTGCATTACTTCTGTTGTCAGCACGGTCTTTGCATTATTCTGTCAGCAGCACGGTCTTTGCATTACTTCTGTCAGCAGCACGGTCTGTGCAGTACTACTGTCAGCAGCACGGTCTTTGTATTACTCCTGCCAGCAGCACGGTTTTTGTATTACTTCTGTCAGCAGCACGGTCTTGCATTATTTCTGTCAGCAGCAAGGTCCTTGCATTATTTCTGTCAGCAGCATGGTCTTTGTATTACTTCTGTCAGCAGCACAATCTTTGCATCTTTTCTGTCAGCAGCACGGCCTTTGCAGTACTCCTGTCAGCAGCATGGTCTTTGTATTACTCCTGTCAGCGGCAAGGTCTTTGCATTACTTCTGTCAGCAGCACGGTTTTTGTATTACTAATGTCAGCAGCACGGTCTCTGCATTACTTCTGCCAGCAGCACGGTCTTTGCATTACTTCTGTCAGTAGCAAGGTCTTTGCATTACTTCTGTCAGAAGCAAGGTCTTTGCATTACTTCTGTCAGCAGCAAGGTCTTTGCATTACTTCTGTCAGCATCATGGTCTTTGCATTACTTCTGTCAGCAGCATGGTTTTTGCATTATTTCTGTTGTCAGCACGGTCTTTGCATTACTTCTGTTGTCAGCACGGTCTTTGCATTACTTCTGTCAGCAGCACGGTCTTTGCATTACTTCTGCCAGCAGCACGGTCTTTGCATTATTTCTGTCAGCAGCAAGGTCTTTGCATTACTTCTGTCAGCAGCGAGGTCTTTGCATTACTTCTGTCAGCAGCATGGTCTTTGTATTATTCCTGTCAGCAGCACAGTCTTTGCATTACTTCTGTCAGCAGCACAGTCTTTGCATTACTTCTGTCAGCAGCAAGGTCTTTGCATTACTTCTGTCAGCAGCACGGTTTTACTTCTGTCGGCAGCATGTCTTTCATCACAATTGGCCCTCTCCTCAACTGTCTACTTGGAGGGAGGGGCTCTGAAATATGAAGGAATTCATCAGGCAGGCAACGCGCCTGTTTCTACTTCAGGCTTTGAAATGCATCACATCAGTCAGTGCTAAACAATCTTCACGGTTTTGTTGTCATTCAACATCACGCCAATATGAAATAGTCATGTATCCAGTACACCATCCATTCTCTTTTCACACCATTTCGATTGCTTCACCATGATTTCACTGACTCGCCGCTGTTGATTTGCGCATTTTAGCCGATCCTGAACCCTGCCAGTTGGCGCTCGCTTCATGTTTCAACACTTTCACATTCAGCCCTCTTTAGGACATCGGACACTTCTCCTTCCCGCATCCTTCTGGTAGCGCGTACCCCTTCTAGTTTGCGCACCCTTCTAGTTTGTGCACCCTTCCAATTTGCGCAGCTTTCAAGTTCGCGCAGCCTTCGAGTTAGCGGAGCCTTCCAGTTTGTGCACCCTTTCCGTTTACGCACCGTTCCAGTTTGCGCACCGTTCTAGTTTACACACCCTTTCACTTTGCGCACCTTTCCGGCTTGTGCATCCTTCCAGTTTGTGCATCCTTCCAGTTTGCACACTCTTCCAGTTTGCACGCCCTTCCAGTTTGCACACCCTTCCAGTTTAAACGCCCTTCCAGTTTGCAGACGCTTCCAGTTTGCACACGCTTCCAGTTTGCACACGCTTCCAGTTTGCACACGCTTCCAGTTTGCACGCCCTTCCAGTTTGTACACCCTTCCAGTTTGCACACCCTTCCAGTTTGAACACCCTTCCAGTTTGCACACCCTTCCAGTTTGCACGCCCTTCCAGTTTGCACGCCCTTCCAGTTTGCACGCCCTTCCAGTTTGCACACCCTTCCAGTTTGCACGGCCTTTCAGTTTGCACGCCCTTTCAGTTTGCACACGTTTTCAGTTTGCACGCCCTTCCAGTTTGCACACGCTTCCAGTTTGCACACGCTTCCAGTTTGCACGCCCTTCCAGTTTGCACACCCTTCCAGTTTGCACGCCCTTCCAGTTTGCACACCCTTCCAGTTTGCACACCCTTCCAGTTTGCACACCCTTCCAGTTTGCACGTCCTTCCAGTTTGCACACCCTTCCAGTTTGCACACCCTTCCAGTTTGCACGCCCTTCCAGTTTGCACACGCTTCCAGTTTGTACACGCTTCCAGTTTGCACACGCTTCCAGTTTGCACACGCTTCCAGTTTGCACACGCTTTCAGTTTGCCCACTTATTCAGTTTGTGACACCTTGCAGTTTTCACACCATCTCAGTTTGTGACCCTTTCCAGTATGCGCGCGTCTTCGTGTTAGCGCACTGTTCCAATTTGTGTACCCTTTCAATTTGAGCCCCCATCTAGTTCACGCATCCTTCCAGTTTGCGCACAGTTTCATGTTGCGCACCCCTTCAGTCTGCTCACCCTTCATTTCAACCACTCTTCCAGTTTGCTCACCCGTACACTTCTTTCCCTTCCAGTTTGCTCACTCCACAAGTTCTCTCTCCCTTCCAGTTTTAACACTTCCAGTTTCCACATCCTTCTAGTACCCACAACCTCTCCTATTCTCGCATCATGGTGTTCCTACTTGTTGTCCTCCTCGCTGTTCTATCTCCTTGCATGTCTCTACGTGCCCAACACAGCTGAGCGTTCGTTCATGATAGGTAGAACTTCCGGAAACCTTAACTAGCCGAGTTAGTCTTCTGAGCGATCAGACACTCCACGCACCTCGGTGACCTGCACCAGCCCATTACAATGTTGGTCAACATCAGAGGATTAGTCTGAATGATCTAATACTGAACCACAACATCAATCCAACTGCGGCATGTCATTAGTCCTCCAATTGAGCAATGGCATGCAGCTGCGTTTGATCTGATTATGTTCACGCTATCAGATCAACGTTACTGCGTCTAATTATAGGGCAGTCCCATCTCTATAAGCCGGCTGTTGGCAGGCATTGACCACCTTCAAACTGTAGGCCAAGACTCAAATCACGTGCAATGGATAGCTGGCTTCGACAGTGCTCATTAACTCGACTGAACTATTGATGGCTTGATTATAACTGTTGAAGCATAGTCCTGTTATTAAACGAATAGGAACTATGGGGTTACAAAGTAGGTCCACCTTAGCATTATATTCATCACGATGTTGCATCAACCGCTGTTTTGGTCGCAAGATGAACTCGCCGAGTTTTGCCTCTCAAAAACGTAGGAATTATCCCCGGGGATCTGAAATTTTTGCCCCTTCATTTTCAACGATTTGAAAATATACTTATATTTTTTCTTTAATTATTCACCATGCGCAAATAGATATATCTTTCCGTGAGGGTTTTCTGGGGTAAACGTTGTATTATACCCTTGCTTCCTGTAGAACTGCAGGTTCAACTAATCTGATTTCCAGGTCCACAAAATTATAGGAGGACATTCGCCTCGAACTATGATGGACACGACCCCTACAGTATTTACCAGCAAAGTAGCATGATAGCGTCCGTACAACTTAACCCTTACAACAGTTGAGGTGGTCAACTTCATTAAAGAAACATTGACTGGATGTGCCCTGTATAGGACTCCTTATAGCCGGGCATAGCGTATATTTGAAGTAGGTCAGCCTCATCGAAGAGCTTTGACTAAGTGCCCTGTATATAACCCCTTATAGCAGGCGTTGCCTAGCATAGCTTGAAGTAAGTCAATCTCATTGAATAGCTTTGGCTAAGTGCCCTGTATATAACCCCTTATAGCAGGCGTTGCCTAGCATAGCTTGAAGTAAGTCAATCTCATTGAATAGCTTTGACTAAGTGCCCTGTATATAACCCCTTATAGCAGGCGTTGCATAGCATAGCTTGAAGTAAGTCAACCTTATTGAATAGCTTTGACTAAGTGCCCTGTATATGACCCCTTACAGCAGGCGTTGAAAACGTAGCGTGAAGTAGGTCAGCCTCATTGAAGAGCTTTGACTAGGTGCTTTGTGTATGACCCCCTATAGCAGACGTTGTATATAGTAGCGAACAGGAGGCCAACCCCGTTGGATTATCATGGACTATGTGCCCAGTGTATGACCTCTTACAACAGGCAGGCGTTGAATATAGTAGCGAAATATAACTCGTTTATATTTTAACACCCACAGAATTATTCGATGATGATCATTTTCGATATAATTTTATACTGAGAGGAAATCAGTCAGCGGATTCCTCAGAATTTTGTTCAGTTGAATTGCCTTTGGTTAAATCATGTTTGTTTCTCCACGAAAGATAAACCATGAACGAAATTTTGTTACAATGTAGACTGGACAGTTTTCTCGGTAACAACCGCAACAATGTCCGTCTATCGTAGTCAGGACACGTCAGGTAGCCTTGCTCACCAAGGTGTTGCTAGTTAGAGTGTCCATTAGTAGAGGTCATCCAAAGGAACCTTATCTGCTTAATCCTTCCTCTAAGCCTCTAAGGATACGTGCTTGGGGTATCCTTTACATACGTGAGGTGTAGATGTAGTCCGCGTGCATATGAATCGCGTGTGGGGCAGCACAGCTGTGGGAACAAGTCGTAACCCAGCATGCTCGGAACAGTAAAAAAAATACATTTCATAATTGACAAAAATTAATCGTACTGAACCAAACAAAGGCGTAGTATCAAAAGCCACGTATCAAGTGGTAGTGGTGCGTACAACGGCCCTCTGGTGTACAGTTGTCAAAGAAAGTTCGTTGACGATTTAAGATCAACAAAAATTGTAATTGAAACATTTTTTACTCGATATTTGAGCCTAATGGAAAATGGATTTATAGAATTTATTAAGAAGCTCTGTCCAGACAAAATACTGGAACTGATTTCTATATTCAGATACATTGCACAGGGAAATACTATAGTTTGTTTTTAAACGAACAAAAAAATAATATTCTATCACTACTTGGGGTGGATGGATGAATATTCATTTTATAGATAATTATCACTTAATTTTAGTATTTTAGTATTTCTTATTTTTTTCAGGGGCTCTATTATTTATCTGTGCCCTTTTTTCATGGTGATCAATTTTGGATTAGTTATATAATCATGTATCGTTAGACGCCCGCAGGGGCCCTAGGTGGACTATGCGGTGTGTTAGTCTAGTCCAACTTACGGTGGGAGAATTTGCGCTCTACCGGGCGCCTAGTGAGTGTCCGAGCACAACTAGTCGTTTTGATGACTAAATGGTGAAATAATGTTGATCTCTGAGAATGAAAGTCTTGAATGTCACTGTGCGTGGAAGGGACGAGGCGAGTCGAGGCAAGTTGAGGCGAGTGTAGACGAGTTGACTGGCGAGGCGAAGAGTCGAGACGAACCGAGGCTGGTTGAGACTAGGTGACCTGGGAATGGGGGGTACTCATGGGACCCGCGGGACTTAAGGGACCCAGGGATTTCGGGAATCCGGGGGACTTGGAAGACCAGGAGGATTTGGGGGGACCTCCTTGGACCCTTCCGGGGCCCCTTTGGACACCCTTGAGAAACTTTGGGATCACTTCGAGAAACTGTGGGACCCGCTTGAGGCCCCTCTGAACACTTGGGCCCCTGTTTCCCTCTCCCACGCTGTTAAGCCCATACACAGAGAATTTTTTATAAATGTAAAATGGTTGAGTGGAACAATAAATTAATGCAATCCGTGGATTACTGGCACAGAGGGCGAGGGTCGCGTCGAGGCTGGTAGAGGTGCGTCGAGATCAGTCGAAACATGTTGAGGCGAGTCGAGTTGATCGCGAAAAGCCGACACTGGCCGAAATGGCCGAGATGAGCTGAGACGAGGGGACCCGGGGAGCTCGGGGGACTTAGGTTACCCTCCGGAATTTGTCGGGCTCTTCTGGGACCCAAGATACCTCTGCCACCAGACTCACACCCTAAAATACTTGAGTGAAAAATTTTGTTACTACAGTCCCCATGATTACTAGCGCAGAGGAGAGAGCCACGTCGAGGCTGGTCGAGGTGTGTCGAGATCAGTCGAAACGTATTGAGGCGATTCGAGAAGGTCGCGACGAGCCGAGACTGGCGGAAATGATTCGAGGCAAGCCGAGATGAGCTGAGACGAGGGGTCTCGGGGGACCCGGGGAGCTCGGGAAGACCCGGGGAATTGGGTTACCCTCTGGGATTCATCGGGCTCTTTTAGGACCCAAGGGACCTATGCCCATCCCACGCCCTATCCCCTTAACCGATAAGGGCGAAATCAATAATCTGATCAGTTTTTCTGCCCACGATGAACCTGCCATTACTTTCTACTTCATGGTCCACAATGTTGTCTGGTATAATAATACTGGTGTATTTGTGCGGGAGTTCCTGTCTGTGATTGCGTGAATGGGTGTTTTTTCTTCAGTCGGTGCTCGCTCGCGTATGCACGGACCATATATAGTTTCTGGGGTTGACCTGGACTGCGTAGCTATAAACCCTGTGACGCGTTGTGGTTGGAGTTGATTTAATCCGTGAAGCCATAGACCTCGTACCAATTTCGACGATACTATCTGTGCGCACTGACGCGCGTGCATATTACTCTTGGAGTTCTGAGTGGCAGGAGGCGGGGATTCGTTTTGTCTGAGACTTTATCTTACCTGAATAAATAAATTGTACCTCTACTTAACCTAGGTCGTGTTGCGTTGCTGTCGGAGCTGGCTTTGTCCGTGTAGCCGTAAACCTTGTACCAGTCTCAACGATGATACATATGCACACTAGCGTGCGTACATGTTACTCGTGAAGATCTAAATGATTGGAGGCAAGGTTGCGTTTCGTCTAAGTCTTATCTGAATAAATGAAGTGTACTATAATCGACCTAGACCGCGTAGCGTTCTAGGTCGTGTTGCGTTGCTATCGGAGCTGACTTTGACCGTGTGGCCGTAATCCTTGTACCATTCTCGACAATGCTACATGTACGCACTAGCGTGCGTACATATTACTCTTGAAGTTCTAATTGATTAAAAGCGGAGATCCGTTTCGTCTAAGCGTTTTTCTTGTGCGCACCAGCGTGCGTCTGACATAAATAGCTAAAATTTTCACATTTTTCTAACTTTAACAGCGTTGTTTTTCTCGCACAGAAATCCATGATCATCTAGCCCTACGGGGGAGCCAATTATGACTCGCGATGAGACTCTGGTGGAAATGAGAATCAAATCAAATCTATAGCTACTGTACACATCTCGCTTGTTGAAGTGGTGCCTTTACAATAATGTTGGTTGCCGCGTTCCTGCTAATGTAGAGGGCATGTTGCCTGCATATAATACATTTTGTTGCCTGTACTGGCGTGGAACGGCGTCACTGCTGACCACGTCATGTCGGGATAACTTCAATAATTGATTTGCAATACGAAGATAACTGATTCGCAATACGAAGATAATTGGTTCGCAATACGAAGATAATCATGTCACTCGTTCCACATTTCTAATACTTTGTTTTTGAAGTCGCGTCCAGGCACCCTGGAGATTCTTTTAAACTGCTAATTTTATAATAAATCTGTCCTTAGTTTATTTTAAGATGATTGATTTCCGTAATGTCTTGAACACACATTCATACCAGTGTTTGTGTTCAGGGTTGAGATTGGTTGAGATAACTTTAAGGGCATCAACCAATATTAAAATTTTGTGTACATGCATGGATAAAATGTCTGTTACAGTACAAAAAGATTATGTTAAATATAGTGTGTGCTGCCCAGCACACACTCAGCGAGTTTTTTCGATGTAAGTGTTGTATGTCTTCGTCAATCAAAAATGTAGCACAGCTTTCCTTTTTGTTTCCTTTTGGAAATGATGCATCCGGTTTTAAAATAAAGCAAATTGAATTTACTTTAAGTGTGCACCAAAAGTATTCAGGATTTAAAAAGTTGCGGCAGCTAACCTTATTTAATATTAGGGTTAATGTTGAATGTCAACATCCAGTTTTATATTGCTCGTTATTAGGGTTAATGTTGAATGTCAACTCAGTTTTATATTGCTCGTTATGGGGGTAATGTTGAATGTCAACATACATTTTTATATTGCTCGTTATTTGGGTTAATGTTGGATGTCAACACAGTTCTATATTGCTCGTTATTAGGGTTAATGTTGAATGTCAACAAAGCTTTATATTGCTCATTATTTGGGTTAATGTTGAATGTCGACACAATTTATGTTTCTCGTTATTAAGGATAATGTTGAATGTCAACATTCAGTTTTATATTGCTCGTTATTAGGGTGAATGTTGGATGTCAACACAGTTTTATTTTGCTCGTTATTAAGGTTAATGTTGAATGTCAGCTTAGTTTTATATTGTTTGTTATTAGGGTTAATGTTGAATGTCAACATTCAGTTTTATATTGCTCGTTATTAGGGTTAATGTTGAATGTCGACATACAGTTTTCTATTGCTCGTTATTAGGGTTGATGTTGAATGTCAACATACAATTTTCTATTGCTCGTGCACACTTTTTCGAGAACCATGCGGGAATCTTGGACGATCAAATTTATATCTTTTCCATAGCCTTTGAGGTTTCACATTCTTTAATTTCAGGTGCGGCAAAATGAATTTGATTTGGAACTCCAGGCAATGTTCTTGAAACTGAAGGTGGCCCAGGTTTCACGTCATCAAAACAGATGTCACAAATCAAAATGAAACTAACAGAATACGGAACATGAAAGATAAATCATCAGAACTTTACACAGAAAGGAACAAACTCAAGCGGACCTTCAATGCTTACCTTCCATCAACGGCTCCAGTACACGAATAAGCTGCGGCCCAACTCAAATTCCACATGATTAAACTAGGTTTAAAATATAACCAATTACACAAATACGTACCAAGTTTGATTTCGTCTCGAGCCCAATTTTATACTGCTTTGTTCATCACTTTTTAGTGTCCCATGCACGAAGTATTATGCTCTTTCTGTAACGGCTACCATGTGCACCACTAGCCGCGGTCACCCCATTGTAGCCCCTCGCACTGGAGGGCAGCAGTTTAGCGCATACACGGTCTCCCCCTTTTTTAGGTCCCACGGCATCGCACGAGCCGCGCCGTAACATCGATCGTCCGCGTTACTTTTCAAAGGACTATAGGACGTTTTTAGTAAATTTATGGCATTGGCTACTGTTTGCTCCTACTCCATGCGCGTATCGATTAAGTATAATCCCTTAGGGCTGACCCCCTCTTTTTATGAGGTCGGGTAGAAGAGGATCGAAATTGTTGTCCATAAAATCAAGTTACACTTAGATGCTGTACAAATGGTGGACGCACGTGGACGATAAAATATCTAGTCCATTATTTAAGGTACCTCCCATGGGAACGAGCACAAGCATATGTATAT
>SDVV010039719.1:0-10602 GCA_016164225.1 Gammarus roeselii | reverse complement strand
GCTTCCTTAGGTAACTGATTGCCATTCCAATTGCAGAGAATTTATCGCATTTTCAATGCAAAGCAGGAAGCGTTTTACTGTTATTCAATGCAAGCCATGTTGCATATCTGCAAATTTCATTGCTAGGCATTCAAGTTAAATGCAGGATATTGCAAATAAACATTTATAAGCTAAATTTTTTTTTTTTTTTTAACACATATATATGCAAGGGAATTTCATGGGCTCATCATTTATACGAGAACATTAGTAAACACTCCGAAAATCGATGGGAGCAACTGTACGAAAAATAAGTAATGACTTCAACTTCCCTCTCTGGTCTTATCTTCACCGGCGGTATCAAAGGCACTCGGCGGCTTCTTTATCGATGATAAGCATTTTTTTCTTAACTGGAGGTGTCGGCTCATCATATTGGTGTAGGATTTATGATCTGGGTGTGTTTTTTTCTCTGGTCTATTGGGTTCTGGACTGCTAGATAGACGGATACCTTTGAGAGAATAGTATTTATCACTTCAAAACTTACCCTTGTAAACAACACTTTGTTTTTTAGACTTCAGAGAACTTTTTCTCGACGCTATTTTTTTCATTATAGTTACATGTTTATGACATCGAATTGTTTCAGGTTTTTTCTTACTGGTGCCGACATACTCATTCGCTATATTCCCGCAGATATCCGAAATATACATAATTCTCTAGCACTCAATCGTTTGAGACATTATTCTCTCTCTTTACGTTTCATTTCCAACAATTTTGAAACAAAGTCAGCTATACATTTAAATTTTTTGTACAATTTTACACTTCATATGCCAGATACCGTTTTTTTTACCCTCTTTGATAATTCGGCTCGTTTCAACTTAATCAGTAGTTTTTTCACATGAGGTTTTCTTGATATCACTTCCCATTTTTCATTATTTTTCATATAGTCTAAGGTTTGGGTCTTCTCTCCCCCATTTTGATTTAGCAATTTTCACCCAATCTGCATACATACTACGTTTGAGTGTTAGTGGCACCGCATTTTCTTTTCCGCTTGCACCCTGTTGATCACTTTCTATCTCGTTATTTTGGAAAGCCAGGTCCGATTCATTAGGTTTTATCAATCCGCCCTTTGCATCCTTAAAGCTTGTGTTTCCTCGTTTATTTTTAATATTATCATACGCAAGATAATGGCGTCGTTTGAGATGTTGCCAAACCCCGAACGTGGAACTTGATTTGCTTAATTTTACCTCCGCAGTGCAAAAACCACATCCCCCGTGTTATCTTTTCTGTTAAAATATTTCTATATCAAACTTGACGACATCCTTACATAACGAAAACAGACCGTCTACTGAATGATAACAAATCCTACTCCCATTTATATTTACTTTAATAGGCATATTCAGGAATGATGCCCGCACCGCTGCCGGCATCATGTAGTCATTTTTAGGGTCGGCACCGGCACAATGTAGACACATACACACATTTGTGCAAAAAGGCTTACCACTCACCGCCGGATACGCTAATACATAACCTAATCAACTTACCTATAAATTATATATTTTAATTCAAAATTGATGGTTATGTATGATATTCAGTAATTATTTTTTGTGCGATATACATATCAAACCCCTTCACGCGGCTCTATTGAACGTGTTTTTTTAATATCACACCCCAGATACACACACAAGCTTTGTACGCATATGCAGGGCCGGTCACGGTTTAATGACGGTGCATAAAGGGGTCGATACCGGCACAATGTAGACACATACACACATTTGTACGCATATACAGTGTCGGTTAACATCTGTAGCATTTTACCTCTGATCTATGATTTTCTCCATTTGAACAAAGTCCCTTGCTTTTGTTTCAAGATATTTAATGTGGATAAACTTCACGTCAGGTTAGGTTAAAAGAACTTATCATCCTAACCCAACCTTACCTTTTCCAACCAAGAATTATGTATTATCGATCGACTTTTCGTGCTTACATATGATACTTATTCATCGATTGATGATATATTCATATCCGTCTTCTCCACTTGGCTCTACATTTTGATCTATCCTTTGCAGTTTTGATACACACTTCCAATCTTGATCTAGCAAATTTCGTCCATTTTTTTATGCAAATTACATCGTTTGTTTTAATTGTTATACCTATTTTCATATGATTCTTGATTTTTTACATGTTATTCACTTCTATCAGAAACTAACCTAAACTAACCTTATGTATGGTATTCAGTCATTAATATGTACATATGAAGCCCTCCACACGACTCTAAATATAACTTTAACATATATGTTATCTATTTCGTTGCCACTCTCGACCCATATTAGTTAGCAAAGAGGCCCCATTTCAAACTTAGATGGATTGAATATTACAAGTAATTCATATTTGTTCCCAGTTTCATACAAACGGACACATGTACGTAAGTTATTTTACTTCAATATCTCCTTTGACGACTTGCACTTCTGATTTACCTTCTCTTTCCTACAATTTTCATATTATTGACGATGACTTCATTTCAGATGTCGCCACACATTATTCGTGGATTTGTGTTTATTAAATTGTATTTCTTTTCTGCACAGATTACAGACCCATGTCACCCCCATCACTTGCGAACAAACGGTGTCTCAAGCTATACCCCATCCTCCCACAAAAGAATCACAAATTTGACTGAGCAAGATCTGATCGGAATCTGTTTTATATCCTACCAATCTTTAACACATCTAGATCATTTACCCCGAGATAGGTTTACGGCATCGTTTCACGCCTTGAAACATATTCTTCTACCGATTTCGAAAATTCGATGTTACCTCCGACTGACACGATGTTTGCAATTAATTGCTTAACCTTTGAGTTTCATGATAATATAAACATTTCATTAAGGACTTACGTATTTTTATTAGTATTTAATATGATGCTGGATGCTGGATTGATGCTGGATGCATCAATATTTTCTACCTCGTTGTTTTGATGCATGTGTGTGTTTACGCGTATGTACGAGTACATGAGTTAAAAAAATGTATAACAAAATTTAAATTTCAATACAATTTTAAAATTCAAAATTTCAATAAAATTTCAAATTTTCGAAGGATAGCAGAGCCAAGTATGTCTGTAGAAGTGATAACTTGGCCACTTAGGTGAGGTGTTATCCTCGAAATTCTGAAATTTTATTGAAATTTTGAATTTTACAATTGTATTGAATTTTAAATTTTGTAATACATTTTTTTTAACTCATGTACACGTACATAAGCATGAACATACACATGCATGTGATTATTATTATTATTATTATTATTAAATCTTTTATTTCCATCGTCTAGCAATGGGTTTTCAATACTTGCGTATAATACATCAAACTTAGTTTTCATATGGGCCATTTGAATTAACGAAACGAGAGATAAAGTGAATTTGTGACAGCACATCTCCTGTCGGCGTCCGGCTTGTAGCTACTTTATGTTTCAAAACATGATTCGCAAAATATGTTATTGAAAATCTTATAAAAAACACTTAGGCATGGGATTGATAAATCCAAAATGAATACATCGCAGCTCGTCTCTAGTGTGCTGCTGGGTCGCCTTCGTGGAGCTGAAATGAATTTCACAATATACCATCGTACATGTTCGCATCAAAATACACATTCAAATGTGCACACACCTACTTACATGTATGGAGGACAATCAGTGTGATACACATTCATATGTGTACACACCTGTCTACATGTATGGATGACAATCAGTATAATACATATTCATATGTGCACACACCTACCTACATTTATGGATGACAATTAGTATAATATGCATTCCTATGTTCTCATACCTACCTACATACATGGATGAACTATCAGTATAATACACATTCATATGTGCACAAACCAAACTACATGTATGGATGACAATCAATATAAAACACATTCATATGTGCGCACACATATCTACATATATGGATGACAATTAGTATAATTATTAAATTATTAATAAATCCTTTATTTAAATCATCTGGCAATGGGTTTTCAATTTTTAAAATAGTACACATGAAACTTTACGAAAATTCAATTTGAAATTCACCGCTGGTTCTGATTTCATGCGACAGATTATAAATTATAATATTTTAGTCAATGATCGACAGCCAACATCTTATTTGAGGTAAGAATCAGGAATGCCTGGCACGAAATATGGGGTGGGGCGATCACGAAATACATGGGGTTGAGAAAATTACGAAATACATAGGATTGGGAAAACCGCCAACACATGGGGCTAAGGAATCCTGAGAACATGGGGTTGGGAAATCGAAATGCGCTAACATTTGTAAAGATGGGGTAAGATATGAGTACTAAAGGGTTGAATAGGTGACATAAATTGTACATAAAATATATGCATAGCACTGGATATACATATTTCATGACGAAATGCGCTAACATATTATTAAGATGGGTATAAAACATTGCATGAATAATGAAGTGGTGAATAGACTACACAAGTTATTCATTAAATATATACATAGCACTGAAATATATACACTTCATCACCGCTAAGAAATGATTAAATGATTGACATCAGAATAATTCGATACTGGAGTACTGAAGCCGAATTAATATACTTCTGTTATAGAAGATGAAGCACAATATTAGCCTATGTGGCAATGATTGTATCTTCAAAAATGGTACGGTAAATGGTGGATATGATTCAATAAATTATATTCTCGTCGAGTTGGCCTCTGTCAAAGCTAGGAGCTACCTATCATTCCTCGACAGTTCAATTTGAATTCGTCACTGCTCATCTCTAGGGGCCGCGGGTTTGGATTACATGGAGCGAAATATTATTTACAATAGTATCATCTGTGCACATACAGAAATGTTTATTTTGACAAAATAATACCGACTCCATAGCGTTGGGAAAACCAGTGACACGCGGGGTTGAGGAATAAGAAATACTTGGCGGCTGATAAATAACGAAATACATAGTTGTGGAAAATAACAAGTACATGTGGTGGCAAAATCACTCATGCATGTAGTTAGAGTCCCGAGAACATGGGGTTGGGACATCAAAATGTGCTAACATATTGTAATGAGTAGTCTACATTATTGTACGATGACAAAGATGTGGATGGACAACATGAATTATACAGAGAATATGAATACAATATAGGGTTGGTAAATCGAAAAGCACTAACATATTGTATAGATGGGTCTAAACCATTGTATTAATAGTGAAGGGGTGAATAGGCGACATAAGTTATACAAAAAAAAATGTATACCTAAAATACATACCAAGCAATTGGATATACAATATAGACACTTCAAGACCGCTAGGAAATGAATTGATGGTTCACAATCAGAAATAATACAATGCTGGAGTACACAAGTTGGCTGAATATACTTCTGTTATAGAAAACAAATCAAAAGTTAGCTTATAAGGCAATGATTGTATCATCAAAAATGATACGGTAATTGTTAGAAATAATTCAATGAATTATATTAAAATCGAGTAAGCCTTTGTCAAGTTAGAAGTTGCCTATCGTTGCTCGAAAAAACTGAGTATCTTATTTTAATTAGATTAAAACGACTAGAACATTTAAAACATAGAAATAGACAAAACGATAGTTAACACTTATGGTAATTGGCAAAGACAATTGTGATCGGTAACAACATAGAAACATATGTATCGTCTGAGTGAAAACGATTAGATGGTGTCTCAATAATGAGAGTTATGGTGATGGTGGTTGGTGGTGGTGGTCGCTCATGAACAGAAATGCATTTTCTGGTTATTGGTATTATGCATTTAGCTTGTGTTTGTTGACAAAGTTGTCGTTTTGAATTGATCGGTCAACAGATTTTCATCAAGCCTATTCTTGAAGGACTTGTTGGATTCAAGATTCTTGAGGCTTGTTGGGAGGTTGTTCCAGGATTTTGGTCCAGTAATCGAACAAGCTCGACAGGCGGTTTCTGTTTTCCTGTGTTCAATGTGCAGAGTATCATTATTTCTTCTTAATCGATTGTTTTTTTCACCTCGAGAATATATGTGCCTTTGGCAGCCGGGTGATTTTTTTTCTAAAAGATCTTTATGAATTCTGATCGACTCATAAAGTGCCATTTTGTTGTCGATATTCAGCCACTGTAATTTTTCGAGGAAAGGACTTACGTGGTCTCGTTTTCTGTGGTTACCATCGCATGTTATTCTTGCAGCAAAGTTTATACAACGTTTTATTTCTCTCTATGGGTTTTGATGCATCTCCCCCAAATTGAAAGACAGTAGTTAATGTGAGAAAATACTAAAACGTGGACAATCAGTAATCTTGATTTGAAATCCAATTCTTTTTATGCGTAGCTTAGGAAAAAACTGTTCCATTCAGCTTAGAACACAGAGTAGTTACGTGGTGTTTGAAGGAAAGATCGGGATCAAACCATACTCCCAGACTTATAACTTTATCTTCTACAGGAATGTCAGATTTGCCTATCCTGATAGAGAAATTCATTAAAACTGCTTTTCTTTTTGAGTTCGAGCCGAACAAGATACATTTTGTTTTTTCAGAGTTGAGCTTGAGTCCATTTTTATCATACCAAGATTTCAGATTAGTTACGACTGTCTCACCGTCGTCTTTCAGTGCATTCATATCCGACGGCTTTCGGGAAAGCAATATTTGAACATCATTGGCGCACATTACCATTTTTGCTTGAATTTTTGGTAATTTACAGTCATGTCATTTACAAAAACCAGGATTAACAGAGGACCAAGTATCGAACCTTCAGGGACCCCAAAGGCAACTGTGGCCGGATTTGACATAGTTGCGTTATCGAGTTTAACTGATTTTTCTTGATTCATCAGATAACTTTCGAACCAAGTAGGGTCAATTCTTGCCAAAAAGAATTGTATGGCTTACACTGTCAAATGCTTTCGATAAGTCTAGCAATACCAGCAGAGATATCTGCCCCTCATCAAAGTTTTTGTACAGATCTTCAGTGATGCTCACAAGTGCGTCTTCTGTTGACCATTTTCGCCGATAAGCATACTGGCAGTCGTTGAACAGCTTGTTTGATTTGAGGTAATCAATCAATTGGATAGATATTACCTTTTCTAGAATCTTGGATAGGACAGGCAGAAGACTGATTGGTCTAAAGTTGAATAGTTCATTCTTGTCCCCAGATCTATGAATTGCTTTTATCATTGCATGCTACCAGATCTCTGGAAAAGTTTAACTTGCTATGGAGGTGTTAATAACTGTGCTGATATAAGGCAAGGTAACTATAAGGCTGTCTTTCAGATATTGTAAGGCTAGAACATCTATTCCTGTATAATTTGTGTTCCTCAAGGCAAATACAGTCCGTTTAACTTCGTGTTGCGATACTTGCTTTGGTTTCCATTTTACGTTTGCTTCTTGGTCGCTGTCTCCATCGAAAGCTTTTGGACTCCATGTATCTGTTGCGTCGCTCTGCAATCCTTGATAAGCTTCCTGGGTTACCTCTTCAAAAACCTGTTCCACAACTACAGCGAAATAGTTGTTAAACTTCTCTGAAGCTGCCTGAGTATTCGGATAAGTAAGCGAGGTGATATTTTTTGTTTAGGGAACAATTTTTTCAGTACATTCCACGTTTCTTTTTGATTGTTTTGCACTGTTCTAGTTCCTCATTATGATATTTAATTTTTGCTCTCCTGACTTCTCGTTTGACTCTTCTATTTTGAATTCAAAATAATTCTAACCAAGTAATGCTTCGTTTTTCTCTGCGTTTGAGATATTTTTTAAGTGCACTTCCATTTTGCAGTTGTTCTGTAATCCATTTAAGCGGCATGCTTTTCGTTGTTTTAGTTTCCGTTGGCACCACAGCGATCAGACAAGTGAGAAGATAGTCTGTGAGTTATTGGGCTTGCTCTGTGACGTTTTCTGTGCAATGTATCGGTCTTATCATCTCGACGTTTGTCACTAGTTGTGCTCTGAAATTATCCGCGGTGTAATTTTTTTGTGTACCACAGGGTATTTTGTATACTTGTTTCTTCTCTTTTTTGATGTTAATAGTGCAGTTTATTTCACGGTGGTCAGAGAAAGAATTGGGCTCCACGTCTGTGGTAACAATGGAAGACGGATTGTTCCTTATGAGCAGATCCAATACAGTACATACGCATGAATAATCACATGCATATTCGTAAACATACATATACATACACAATGTTTGCAAAAAAAACATGAAATCGCATTATAATAGCCAGCTGCATACCGAGACTGGAGTCAGTGATACGTTGAGATCAAGCGGGGACGCACATTTCGTCTTAGAATAAGCGAAATGAATATTCACATCTCAAAAATTTGTTTACAAAAGTTGGATAGAGAAATCTCCGAAGATGATGTGACTTGGCTCGAACATATATTGACTACTGTTGAAAATATCAGCTATCTACAAATGCGCAGAACAAGAATCATAGGTGTGGGGGATATTATTCATATACGGATGAAGAATAGAAAAAGCAGGATTTTTGTAACCGATGTTGATACATTCCAGTCGTATGTATCAGAGTTAAAGAAAACTAAGGATGTAAATCTCGAAATTGACATGATCAAAATAGAAAACCATCACAAGTATAACAAAGCTGAGGTAGTGGATAATAAATTTTACCTAAGAACACAAGAAAATCTGGATTGTATGCATCAATTTCTTTCGGATGAAGATCAACAATACTTTGAAATGGAGAAGATTCGAATAATTGAAGTTCACAAAGAAGAAGCATTACATTTGTGGATTCACTGGAGTGGAACAGCCTTCGGTATTCGTATCAAAGATATGATGGAGTATATGAAGGATTTTGAGATAAAACTGAAACATAGCGATGATGGGTACGGTTAGATGTACGAACCATGCTGTTTCAAATCGAAACAATTGGGTAGAAAGTATTGATGCATCCAGCAAGATCTGTAATTACTATTAATAAAGCTAAATTAAACTATGTGAATCCTCAATGAAATGTTTATATTAACCTAAAATTCAGAGGTTAAGCAATGAATTGCAAATATTGTGTCAGTCGGAGGTAACATCGAATTGTCGAAATCGGTAGAAGAATATGTTTCACGGTGTAAAATGATGTCGAAAACCTATCTCGGGGTAAATAATCTAGACGTGAGTAGTGTAAAGGGTCCATAAACGGGAATGTGAAGGAATAAGATGGGGCATAATTCGCAGTGGAGGGAGGGGTTGACCGGAGTCAGACGGTGTCCAAAACACGAATATGATGGAACAAGATTGGGCATAATTAGCGGTGGGTAGGGGGGGGGATCAAGTGCAGAGGGACGACGAAAGCGTATTTTTTTATTCGACCAATGTAATTGTTAGGAAGTGTGTTATTTTCTTAGTGTGACCGACTTAGTCGCTGTATATTTCGGACATTCTACTTGTAGGTTAAGGAAAATACTCACGTGGTCGAGTTAATTACTGTCGGCACATAGAGACCACCCGGGAGGAGGAAGAGGGTATTGAAGGAGGAAAGGGGGAGGAGGAGTTGAGAATGTGTGGTCCCAAAATATCAGTGTCATTTAGTGATTTTATCTCGAGATGTGCTCCTTTCGTTACGATTTTTAACGGTTTGTTACAAAGTATAGTAGACGGTAAGTATATTTTGTGTTGGGATATCTTAAATGACTTATTTGCAAAGAAGTTATGGTTCATATTAGGTTGGCTGTTAGTGTAGGATACATTTGAATAGGGACTTTTTTATCGTATTATATAGTTGCACAGGGCCCCCCTGTTATTTCAATGGGTTTTATTGCTCACATATTTTGTCATGTATGGTGATAGTAATCGATGTAGTTATGCAGGAAATGATTGTTCATATTAGGATGACTGTTAGTGTAGGAAGCTTTTGAATAGGGACTTTTATATCGTATTATATAGTTGCACAGGTCCCCCTGTTATTTCAATGGTTTTTATAGCTCGCACATTTTGTTATGTATGACTCATTTGAATAGAAACTTTTACTGCTCAAACCTGATTTATTTAGGGTTATTCGTAATCGATGTAGTTATGCAAGAAATGGTGGCCTAATACATATTACCATGTTATGCTAGTGTGGGATACATTTGAATATAAGCTTTTATAACGATTCTATCTAGTTTTCAATGGTTATGGCCCATACAATATGTCATGTATACGATGTTGTTACCGTAGGATATCGTAGATTATGACATCTTTCTCATTATTAGTGAGTTCCGTAGTATGTACGTGGTATTTTGGTATTTCATAGCACGATCGATATTGTTTGATTAAATCCATTCCCTCTAAGCATCTCCTGTAGTCCAAACGCAGGTGGCACTGGACGACCTTTTCATCCATCATTGTCACTTAAAGATCTTATCTCATCTCGCACCTCTCGGGGCATGCAGTACGGTATACCTTTAATCACTTTGACGCGATCGGTATAAATAGCATTTATTTCATTTGAACATGCATTAGGCTGTACCTTTAATCTTTTGACTTACGGGTGACTCATTCTGACGGACAGATGGACAGCTTTCGGATATACATTGGCAGTTTTTGTGTTATGAACATTTTTATTTTATTGTATTGATATGTATTGTATTTATATATGTTTCTTCTTCTTTGGATGGTTGTATAGAGGTACGCTTGGTCCCTAACTCTTGCTCGTT
>SDVV010039718.1:0-10602 GCA_016164225.1 Gammarus roeselii | reverse complement strand
AACCTTGTGAAGGAGGGTCAAACACAATCATGGCTAAGACCATAGGCATTGGTGGGAACCTTGTGAAGGAGGGTCAAACACAATCATGGCTAAGACCATAGGCATTTGTGGGAACCTTGTGAAGGAGGGTCAAACACAATCATGGCTAAGACCATAGGCATTGGTGGGAACCTTGTGAAGGAGGGTCAAACACAATCATGGCTAAGACCATAGGCATTTGTGGGAACCTTGTGAAGGAGGGTCAAACTCAATCATGGTTAAGACACCAGGCATTGGTGGGCAAAAAATCTGGAAACTTTGCAGCATTGCAGACTAAAGTATATATGCCCAGTGGCTCTGCACTGTTACTGTGTAAAGTACATCTGTAGAATCTCTGTAACAATTGCAAGGAAATAGATACCTCGATGATCTTGTTTCTTGAGTATTCGTTCCTAGAATTGAATGGTAAGGCGTTTATGAAGTTCGAAGTTTACTTACAATTATTCAAAGTATTGTCGGTATATCCATCCGACGGTTTGCAAGATTTGCCTCGAAAGGTATTAAGCCAAAAATACGGTACTACGAAGGAATCGTAATTTCGTCTCCTTTTTGATGTAGATATTGTCTTCAGTAATAACGACATGAAAAGTAGGAACATGGTATACCAATGTTAAATGTAGGTTGCAGTGACCATATTGCTGACGTGAATAAACGTACGTGTACAACGATTCCTGGTTATCAGCATACCTTAGCTAAAAGACCGTCAAAGACTGCACATCTGATATGCTGGTTCATGAGTGCATGCATGCAGGGGATTTTCTAAATCGAAGAAAATTATCAATATTTCATATATTGCAGTAGAAGTCCATATTAAATACTATCCACGTTCTCAACTCAACCTCTTCTACAGTAACGAGGTCGTATTTATTCGTGTACAACTATACAAAATATAATTAGCGTTCTATATCAACGCTTAACTTAACATGCGAATACGAAATAAGCATCACTGCGGGCTGTCTTTTGTCACTCCCTAACCTTGATTATACATGCTTGCCCTTGTAAATGTTGCTTATGTTTACCATTTTAATTGCCATGACTGAAATTCCCGTGTCTCTTCTTGCATGTGTTCCTACCATTTATACTAGCGTGTTTTCAATTCCTGTGTGTTTGCCTTCGTACGTTTCACTGGTGTGTGTTTACACCATTTTTATTGTCGTCCTTTAATTTTTCTGTGTTTACTTTCATTCTTTTTACTGGTGTGTGTTTACACCATTTTATTGTATTTTTTTTGCTGTATGTTAACCTTCGTACGTTTTACTGGTGTGTGTTTACACCATTTTTACTGTCGTCTTTTTAATTCCTGCGCGTTTACCTCCGTACGTTTTATTAGTGTGTTTACACCATTTTCACTGTCATCTTTTTAAATTTGAATGAATCACTGTGAAAGTTTTCCTTGGGCGTGTTTACCTTTTTCATTGATATTTTAGTTCATATACACTCTTCTGAACGATTGACACACTCTACAGAGTGGTGTTTATTTGAGCAATCATCCCCTGTTGGCGTCCAGATTGGATGTCATCAGAGGACGCTGAGAGTGCAATTCTCAGCAATAAGCTCAATCACTTTCACCCCATACACTCTTAACAAATCAACTCAGTACGGTTTTGACTGTCATATCTCGCACAACTCAACAATTATATCCTTTCAATATCCGCAAGCGTTATTCTGAAGGATCATTTAACCTTGCTTCGCTCCAATCACCTCACTCCTGGCTGTCTAAATCAGGTACACCTTTCTCTTCCTCATGGACTTCCATCGATCAGAACAAACACACCAAATAGCGCCGTGGTCGCTCACCAGAGGGCCTATCGTATACCACCTTCTCTCCTACGCATCAAATGACACAACTCGACTATGCACAGCAGAGCGAAAACAAGTAACCTAGAGGCATTTGCCATTACTTTGGCCAACCTCCGAGAGGCAGACTAGGATAACATACTATTGAAAGGCAACAAATTACAGCATTGTGACCAGCTCTGCCTACCTGTCCCACGGACAATCCATGCACACTGATACGATGGAGTAGCGTCTCCTCGCCACTCTGTGGCTGGGTGGTTAGAATCAGAATATGGCACGTCCTTTCCCCGTCTGGCAGGTATAATATTCCCTACTCACGTTTTGAAGATCATGTCGCTGATATTGAGTGTGGATTCTCCTTCTGGGACGTTGCATTTGAAAGTGAGCGATGGGAAGAAGATTAAGGATGTCTCAGGTTTGCTCTGTATTAGGAGGAACTGCAGACCGCACCAACAATCTATAAAAATGCAGTTAAGACATGTACCGCTAGGTTTGCTCGATATTAGGAGGAACTGCAGCATGCTTCAATAATCTATAAAAATGCACTAAAAATATGTGCCGCCTAACGTTATACAGTTTATTGTAACAAGATTGAACAGTATACATTATCTGATTTTAATTTTTAATTATGGTATTTTAAGGTCCAATGTTGAAGGCCCCGTGTACGCTATTGTAGCTTGAAACAACCTAAACCTTGCGTACTAATTATTAATCATAACTAGGCTTAAAAGACCTAACAGCAAAACATCAAAATTTATTAAACCGCAAAAAAATGTTGACATTTCTGTCAACTATCTTATTTTCTCAATGTTTTGTAGCAGTACAACTGATCAATTTGTGGATAAGGAATTTCGAAATCACTTAAAAAAATGTTTAATTTTGATATTCTGCCAAAAAAGTCACAGTGAAACTGTTCTTGAAGTCCTGTATGACGGTCATGCAATCAACGAACCTGCTTGCGTAACTTCATCTTTAATGAAAATTTCTGAACCATTGCCCTGGAACTTGATTGTGATATCCCAATATCCCACTGAACAGCATCGAGATTTATGTGCTCCTCAAACCCTTCTCAAACATTGCCCTTAAACTTTATAATGTTATTCCAATATCCCACCAATCAGCATTAAGTTTTATGGGCCTCTTTAACCCTTCCAAACCATCGCCCTCAAACTTTATAGTGATATCCCAATGTCCCACCGAGTAGCATTGAGTTTAATGGTCACCTGGAACCCATGTTCATTTTTCCCCATTTCCCTCCACTGCTGAAGAGGTTTCTACTCTGATTAAATATTCCCCCAGCAAAGGTTGAAGTTCAGAACTCATACCTATCCATATGTTTTATGTTATTCAAGCAATGATTAACTCGACTGTACCTGCTTTGTTCAACGAATCCCTGCCCCTGGGCATTTTCCAAATTCATGCAAATTGCAGTCAAACCAGTTTTCCAAACATGAGACAGGCGGTCGGTGCATAATTGCCGACCTATATCAACTCTATCAATTTTCAAAATATTGTTGAGTAAGTAACGTCAGTGCGAATAACTTATTTTCTGAAAATGAATAACATTTTGAGCAAACTCCATTTTGAATTTAGACCAGGATAATGAAACAAATAATGCAATACATGAATTTCTAAATTTTATACCTATGAATTATTAAGTAAGAAGAATTTTTTCATGGCCGTGCTATAGGAGTTGTCAAAGGTCTTTGAACCAGTAAACCACTCAATCCTTTTTTTAAATGCAGCATTCGGTTTTAGGGGAATTATGAATGAATGGTTTGCCATCTTACCTCACTGATAAGTACCAATATGTGTCCCTTCAATGTAGATCAGCTAGCTGAAGTAGCACATGCCTTTTGGTGTTCCGCAGTGATCAATCATAGGACCAGTACTGTTTCTTTTGTACATAAATGACATATTTTCAGCGTTCCGGCTCTACAATTGAACAATAAATGTAAATCTTCCTGAGACAGACCTGTGGCAAAATACAAGCAGATTGTCACTGAACATAAATTAAGCGAATTTCATGACTATTACAAATAAAAGACAAATTTTATTAAACAGTATTTCCATAAGAAGTAAACTGATAATAAAAGTCACTTGCGTAAATTTTTATTCATGATTTTAGGCAAAAATCAAACTTCAGGGAGCCGTCCACCACGATTTGTAATCACTTTCTCGCACAGCTGGAGTCGTGCTAAGACTCCCTCAATTTGGTCTCACATTCCCTTTAGTGTCATAATGACATTTTATTTCAGTATTTTTGTCCACATGACATCTACGGTATAACCGCGCCTACGAGAGATCCCTGATTGGCAATTTCAACCGTCTCAAATCTTTACAGAATAGAGTAGTCACAATGTTTTCGAAAACCCCTTGACCATTTTCATTTTCTGCTTGTAATTTGTTGTTCGATAATCTTTGAATGTACTTCTTGCTTAGTAATTTTTTTAACTTTTTCCATTCGCAATCATGAACATTTTTTCACGAAAATGAATTCATTAGCACCAACTCATGCCCATCATACTAGATTCGTTTCACGGGATAATTACAACCTGACACAAATGACTGTCTCGTTCTAATTTTAGATTTTGACAATTTAGATGATATGCTGTCGATGTGATTTTTGAATTTGTGGTTTTTATCAAAGTACGCCGAATAATACGTTTTTTTTTTGCCTGAAATTCTTTCGATTCGGTTTGCTGTAAGCCACTTTATTGAGTTCCTTATTAATTGTGACAGTTGATTCGTTCGTGGTGTTTGAAGGGCTATAAGTAGTTGAGGTCCTATCATCAGCAAACAATACATATTTGAAAAAGAAAGACGCGTTAACTATATCGTTACAAAAAATTATGAAAAGAAGTGGTCCTAAAACAGAACACTGAGGAACACCATGACAAATATCGAACACGGTAGATTGTATTTCGTCCACAGATACTTATTGTTTGCTTTGGGCAGAAACGAAACGAACAAATAAATAGTGATTCCTCGTATTCCGTTAGACTTAAGTTTATATTATACGATTAAATTGTCAACACAATCTGATGCCTTACGAAAATCGAGAAATTGAGATAATACAATGTTGTCTGAACCTATGTCATATTGGTACTGAAGGGAATTTATTATATCTCGTTTTTTTTTTGGGAGGGGGGATCTGAAAATAATCTTGTTTTCGTGTAGGATACTGTTTTCATTCATGTAACGGAATAGTTATTTGTGAACTATTTTTTTCAAATGATTAAGAAAATGAGGGCATTGCAGAGATGGATCAATCATTTCGACTATCTGTTTCATCGCCATCTTTGTGTCTCTAACAAATTTTAAATCGTTGGGGAAATTCCCTTGCATTAAAGACTTGTTGACAATCATATATATCCAGTCACATATCACACATCCACAAGACACGTCCACACAAAACGCGTCGACACAGCACGCGACGTCCAGATCACACGTCCACGTCCACACAGCACAGCCTCAACCGCTCTGTGCAATAGGTTCTGCTTCCGGCATGCTTTCCTCTTGCCAAACTGAGGTGCCATACTCGTTGCTCCCTCTGATGGACAACGCGTGTCTCACGAACCCACGAACCAATACGTGACGATCATTGCCCACGCGGCGCCCCCTACATCGGTGATGCTCACACTCGGGGAACATTCCCTGAACAATCATCAGGCGGTGTGCGGTGCAGCGTGGGATTGCGAGAGAGGAATGTTGCGACGGTAGAGTGAGTGATAGGCTGGGTGAGGGGGAAAAAATTGACTGTGGTGTAGTGTGAGGGATTGGTTGGGAAGGGGGAAGGTGGGCTGATAGAGGGAGAGATAGGATTGACTGAGGTGAATGGAGGGGGATTGGTTTGATGGATCGGAGGGGGTGGGGTAAAATTAGCTGATTGAGAGAGAAGTGATTGACTGAGGTAAAAATAGTGTGATTGGTTGGGGGCGGAGAGGGGTATGAGGGGGGGGGGTGAAAGATTGGGTTGGTGAGAAGAAAGTAATTGACTGTGGTCTAGAGAGGGTGATTGGTTACAGGCTAAAAAAAAGTGATCTATTCGTGTCCACTAAGTCGTAAGTAATTGGCTCATGGATTAGTTGACTGGCTGACAGCAAGGGGTCAGGGATGGTCAGCGTTTGGTATGGCATAGATGATTGGCTAGCGCTGTGGGAGAGTAAGCGATTAGCACAATAGCAGTGATGATTGGCAGGGGTTGCGAGTGGTATAATGAGTGGCCTGCATACTTTAGGAGAAGAGGATTGACTGGGGTTGTAATAACATGGTCATGTTGCGTGAGTGACGCGCAGTATATATAGCCTATAAGTTAAGCTAGTTTGTCATTGTATCGTTTGTATAGCCAGATTGGGTATTTCCATGAATAGGTGTGAGCTTGTACCTTGGTTCGAAAGTGCTCGTTAAATAACGTCAAATTCACGATCAATTGCAAACACGTACGTTTCAATGTTATACCTTCACCTGTACTAGAGAAAAAATGCACTACACCACTTTGTTACACATGACACAATATCGCCGTTAAGTGCCTATGAAGTCTCAACAACATCTTCCGAGCTTTCGCCCTGCAGCGTCAAACAAGCGTTTGTCGGAATAGACTTCAAATTTGAAGCAGCACGACAGAGGTCTTCCCGTCTCCAAACACACACGCCAGCACACACAAAACGATCGCTGGCCATGGACATGGGTAAGACAATTTGTTGAGAAAAAAATCGAAATCGGAGTGGATTTACTGCAGAATAGAGGTAGCCACAACAGTTGTGGTGCCTCAGTGCATACGGAATGCAACCCTTGCTTTGCAGCTACCCATTCTACGTGTCCATTTCTATCTGTGCTTACATACAGCCTCTGTAGGAAGTTGGGGGACGGTGTCAGGAAGGACGGTCCGGTTAGCACTTCCCATCCCGGCCGGAAGTGAGGCCTCCGGGCAACCAACACTGCTTCCATTCACTGTTGTGAAACATACAAAACGCCTCTTGTGCAGAGCTGGTACAGGGGCAGGGGCGTGCAGTGCAGGAGCAGTGCAGCGCTGTACAGGGTGTCCCACAAAAATGTCCCCAACTTTTTAATTGATTTTATATACATTTTAAATTAACATATTTTCATTTTCTTATTTTACAATGTAGTAAATTTTGTTTACTTTTCGAAAAATTTTAGTTCTTGAAAATCGATTGAATAACCACTTCACACTGATCGATTTACTGATAGGGGTAGAGAAACTGTTTGTTCAAAAAATATTTATTGGACACTTCTTCTATGATGAAAATTTGACAGGCGAATTTTTTTAGAAATGTTGAATGAATTGATCATTCCATCATTGAAAGCTTGCTTATCCCGGTAATCATATTCAACGCCTTTGGTTTTAACAGGACGGCGCCTCTGCCCGTCGACGAATCATAGTTAGGGACAGATTGCAAGAGGCCTTTGGGGAGCGGATTATTTCTCTTGGAAATACAGTTGAATGACCGCCAAGAAGCCCTGACCTTACTCCATGTGATTTTCTTCTTTGATGATATGTAAAGGGACGCGTTTTCAAAACAGCACCTCCATCATTACTAATTCTTCGCCAACGAATTGGAGAAGTGTTTTAAGAACTGAAAGAAAACAGAGAATTAATCCGGAAAACTCTTCGTACAATGGTGGATAGGAGTAATACTTGCCTTTCGAGAAATGAAGGGCATGTCGAAGGATATTAAATTACTTTTTTTTTAAACGTTACTTAAGGCATTGATTTGTTACTCTTTTTAATTTTTGTTTTTTTTTTTAAGTGAAAAATATGAAAAAATGTCTAAATTGTTTTTCAAAACTTCCCTCCTACCCCTTTCAGTAAATCGATCACTGTGAACTGGTTATTCATCTGATTTTCAAAAACGTAATATATTCGAAAAGAAAACAAAATTTACTACATTGTAAAATCCATGAAACTATGTTAATTTAAAGTGTATACATAATCAATTAAAAAGTTGGGGACATTTTTGTGGGACACCCTGTACAGCGCTGCACTGCTCCTGCAATGCACGCCCCTGCCCCTGTACCAGCTCTGCACAGGAGGAGTTTTGTATGTTTCACCTCAGTGAATGTGGTGAGTGTTGGTTGCCCGGAGGCCTCACAACCGGCCGTGATGGGAAGTGCTAACCGGATCAGCAATCGCATGAAATTCATGTTGATGATCCACGAAATAAAAAATGTTTGTTTAGGGAAAGATGATCCTCCTCCCACCTTCCTGGGGTAGAGGAAGGTGGGGGGAGGGGGAGACATGGGCCTGAGAGTGCACGACTCCATCTCAAAATCGATCGAATGTAGTGAAACATAAATGTTTCAATACACTTCAACTTCATGTCACTATCGTCTTGTTTTTCGCATTACGATATGCATTTCATGACGCTGATTAGGACAGTATTTAGTGCAGTATTAAACACTATCTATTCAATGGGGAAGCGACAGAGTAATAATTTCTTGCTGAGAAAGCAGATTCATCATAGCTTTGCGTACATTTATATGATGTGTGGATACCCAATAGAAATAAGGTGTACATGCACAGATAGAAATTCACCGGCTATGACATACACGGCAGCGTATGGGATGTACGTGTACGGTTACGTTGAAAGGTATATTTGGACCACTTCAGTCTGGTTGATCCGATCAGGGCTCTCTGGATAGTGAAAAAAATTATGAAAATAAGTATGATAAGTTTATAATGAAATAATCAAACAAGAGGGATGTGTTTGTTTAGGTTAACAGTCCTGTTTGGTGCGGTTCTGGAAGTTCTTTGAGATAAATATTTGTATCCATTTTATTTTTTTAAGTTAAATTATACGGTATCCACGATGCGACAGAAAAAATCACATGTATTTGTTAATATATCTCGACTAGATCCCATTCCGTAGACAGTATACTGAAAATGCCGTAGCATCTGTTAATGATCGATCACACTCCTATTATCTGTCTCCTCAACTCTTTATTCCATAGAATTACCGTCGAAAACGACGTCAAGGTTTCCTAATTTAAAAATCAACTTAGCTATCACTATTGATTCTTTTCAGTTACATAATTGTGTTCAGTGACTTCATTAAACTATAAGCGTTTACCAATTTACGTCTACTATAATCCTGTCACGGTATATAAACTAAAGGAATGAAGCTAATGGGTATCCGAAGTAATTGTAAGCTTTCAACCATTCCCTTTTCGTGGCAGGCGTGAAGCAACGCCGATCTGTTGCGTAACGTTGTAGTGCATGGTCTGCGCACAAACCAACACTACACATTACAGCCCTTACACTGACATGGACCGGACGGAGCACGCACCATGTCGTTGTATTCACGGAAGTGCCCCGTTAATTGAGAAGGCAATTTAAATGGAAATTACTGCGTTTGTAAATTTCTCAATTCACGTGATCACCACATTATCAAAGCAAAATAGCGTAATATGTATTTATTTTAAATATAAACAAAATAAGTCCGCATGCGTAACGTGGTCAATTAAGGTCAACACGTGCATGCCTTCGATATGTTGGATAAAACGTTCACTGTGTCGTTAGCCGCACACAAACCTTGACGTGTCGCCGTTCGGTTTCGTAACTAAATTTGTTTTGTGTGTTGCGGCGGGACGGTCGCGCCCATAAGTGACGCAAGGGGGCGGGTCAGCGGCGGTATCATCACCGCAAGTGCAGCCTGCTCTGCACATGCGATTAGAAGGGGCTCTCATCACGTGTGGGTTGGCAACACCGGCTACCGTACGTGTAGGGAAAACTAACTTTGGTACTGCACGTTATGTGTGGGTCTCCTGTAGTACTGATACGCAATGTATCATCTGAGTGCCGACAGATGGTCGCTTTTCATGTGTGTACAGTATAGATATTTGCATTTACTTTATGCAATTGTGATTCAAAATTAGGTGATTAAATTTCTTGTTATTCCTTTTACGAGATTTTATTCAACAAGTATTAGTATTTAACATAAGAGAATAGAGGTAATAAAATGGGTGAGGAGGCTCAATCAGACCCCTTCCAACACAATTTCATACCCCCAATGTTATTTTTTGTATTATACCAAAGGCCATGAATATCGAAAAATCATAATATTCGGGAGCCAACACTGTATGGGTGGGGTTAACGTGTGCTTCAGAAATGATCAAGCGAAATCGCAACATTTCCCACTGTTGTAGGGTACTGTTACACTATGTAATAAAGGCGGAGGGCCCAAGCACAGGAACACTTATACTATATTTGTATTTACAGGAATCCCACATGACAGCTTGTAGGCGGAGCCGTTATGGCCAAGACTGCCTCAAATACTTTAATCACTATCTCATAAAACACCTCATTGTATACAGTTACGTATACATTTAGAATCACATAAGAGTACATGACGCTCTGCATCCTCTCTCGGCCTATGATCAGCGTGGCTAGACCGCTGAACACTAATCGCTCGAATACGTTGTCGCTGTGTTGTAATTCTCTATTAGGCTGGACATTGCTTCCTCATCCATGAATCTTTCCAACTCTTTAGTGTTACCACATGTAACTAATACACGCTGCCTGCGCACTCGTCTCTACCTGCCTAACGCCTGTTTCACACCAACCATCCACCCAAACTTCGGTCTACCTCTAGGCCTATGTCCACTCGCCTCTGCCTTTAACACCGTTTTCGCCCATCTCCCTCCACCCATCCTTACCATATCACACATATTATAATAGTCGGAAAAGTGGAGCTTATATGGTCTGTCTCGTATCACAGATATCAAACTGATCCATTTTTTCCTACG
>SDVV010039717.1:0-10602 GCA_016164225.1 Gammarus roeselii | reverse complement strand
CTCTGGCAGAGTGATGAGCGTTTGTGTGAATGGCAGCGTGAGCAGCCCAGTTGCTGTGACAAGTGGTGTGCCTCAGGGTTCTGTCCTTGGGCTGCTGTTGTTCCTGATTAATATTAATCACATCTCTAGTGGTCTCTCATGCAAGTTCAAGGCATTTGCTGATGACTACAAGTTGTACTTGAGATACTCGCGCAAGGACACTGAGTCTGCCGCTCAAGGTGTCCAATCACTGCAAAATGGGTTGGATGCAGTTGACTCAGTTGCATGATCATGGAACCTTGGACTGAATACAGATAAGTGTGTTGTGTTGCGTTTTTTTAGAGGTCGTATTGATTTTGATGCTTTTGTTCCAGCTAACCAGTACGTCCTGCAGGGAAGAGTGTTGAAGTTTGTTCCTACACACAGAGACTTGGGCGTCAATGTAGATACCAGTCTCCAATTCCACCATCATATTTGTGTGGTGGCTGCAAAGGCTGGTGGGTTGGCCAACTGCTTGTTGAGATCAACTGTTTGCAGGTTGTGGGAATTTATGCTGTCCCTATACGTTTTGCATATTCGTCCCCTTATTGAGTATGCATTCTGCATTTGGAACACTGGATATTGGGGGGACTCCAGGCAGCTGGAGTCTGTCCAGAGGAGATGGACTAAAAATATTGATGGACTTTCTGGCATGGACTATGGTGATCATTTGAGGAGCCTGGATTTGTTTTCCATCAAGGGTTGGCTCCTTAGGGCAGACCTGATCAAATATTGGAAAATTTTGCATGGAAACTCAGAGGATTTGCTAACTATGTTTTCTTTGGCTCCGAGAGTTGGTAATAGAGGTCATGGGCTGAAGCTGGCGTTTCCTCATCACTCATCTGATGTCCGCAGTAGGTCCTTTGGTGTGAGATGTGTTGGTGTGTGGAATGGCTTGCCTGCTGACATAGTGCAGTTGACAGATATCACTCGCTATAAGCAAGCCCTTGCTGATCTGATGCACGAGGAATTTTTAAATTTTGACCTGGCTGATGAAGTTCAATTTATTTGTAGGGATGCATGTGCAAGCATGTATGTATTTTTTTATGCAAATGTATATGTGTGCATATATATATATGAGTATGTTTTATATTGTGACCAACATAACTGCTGTATGATCAGTTGCTTGATGAACAAATTTCTAGTTTTTTTTTTGCTTTATTGTTTTGCCAGTCTGGCATGCTGTGGCATTTGTGCCTCTTGTCATGCTCTGCACTCTGGCCTTGCTGGGGTGTGGGGTGGTCTTGGGGCAACCAAGGTGAGAAACCAAGGTGAGAAAGGCACATATATGACATCTGGAATTAAATGACCTAAAAAAATGACACCACAGCTGATATCAAAATGTTTTGGTAATTTTATAATGACCTGATGTTTGTACCACATTGTGACAAGTCAAGGCATATGTGCAAAACATCTGTTCGACACATAAAAGCAATCTATATGGTATCTTAATATTAAGGTCCTACTTGTTTCATCATATTTTCAAAGAGATAATTTTTTATAAATATCTGCTCATTAATCCTTACTTGGTCAAGCAGGCTATTTGAAAATCATGTTTTTTAGGTCACACAGCCGTAACTCTTTCATTAAAATATTTGAGAAATCTGGGATACAGGAAAATAAAGTTTGAATCTTGCTCTTTCCTACTGTGCAATCAGATTTTGAATCTAACTGCCCACTATGGGTGAAATTCTGTATTGAAAACCCATAGATTTTTTTCTTTTGCAAAATCACGCAATAACGTGCCAAATTATTATTTAAAATCTAAAAAGACCCAAAATTTATAGATATGTAGCTTTTTTAATTTTCTATCGAAATGTTCTTACAGTAATTTTTGATCAGACGCAGAGTTTTTGGTTAATATAAACAAACAGTCTGTGTTATTCTGTTGGTTTGATAGAGCCAATATGGACAATGTTATGGTGGCACTGTATTTATAGCCATATAGCACCTTCCTCAGGCATGTCAGTGCTGAGCAATAAATTATATATATATAAGTTCTTTAGTCAAGACATTCAATTTCATATGCTAAATATTATGATTGAACAAAAATTAAAGGAAGTAGCATTTTGTATCTCTATCAATCCCGATGATCAAGTAGTGTCAACCGGGGTGACACCCCGCATTTTCACATGCTTTAAAATAACTCAAAAAGTATGAGACTTATAACTACTATAATGATCATGGAGCACAGTAAGTTTCAACATTCTATCATCAACCAGAAAGAAGTTATTTATGAAAAACTGTGCGGCGAGCTATGGCGCCCAATCGATGATTTCTCGCACCAAACAGGGTGACTTCCCGCACCCCCCATTTATCAAAAATTGAAATGCGAATTAAAAGTTTGAGAGTACCAATCAAAAGAGCATGCCTATATTAGTATATATCAGTTGCTTAAAATAAAATGTGAAGTAAAATATTATGTCTGTGACAGGTGTTTTTGATGCTCGTCTTTTGCTGCAGTCATTCACGACGGTCTGATTTTTTTCCCAAATTTGCCGTGGGAAACAAAGTTTTCTTCAATAATTACAATAAAACTTTACTGGAAGTCATTTCTCTACATCCTAAACTAATATGACTCTAGAGTATCAGTAAATGAGCAAATATTACAACAACAAAAAATCTTTTTAATAATACAATATAACATAAAAAATCTATTTTGTCAATTCTAAAGAAAACTTATTGCATTAACACGAATACATGTCATGCTAGGTAGGGTAATGTTATTTTGATATGAAAATGTGATAAAAGTATAATTCCTGGGCATTAAACATAAGTTATCACTTAGGCCTAGACTTGTCACCATGTGTTATAAACATCGGCTCATTATAAAATTAGTTACGCATTTTGAAATTAGCTGTGGTGTCATTATTGTGGGTCATTTGCTTCCAGATGTCATATTTTCAAAAAATTGCATCCAACTACTTTTCATTGAAGAAAAAATATATATTTATGTATCAACAAAATAGCCACGACTCCCCACCTGGGGTGACTCCACGCAATTGTATATTTGAATGGCTATATCAACAAAAGAGAATATCTTTTTCAAAAATCCTTCATGCTCAATAAACTACATCATATTCCAGGTATCACCACCAAATTTGGTCCTAATTCAATGGGAACTCTAGACACAGCATCAAAGTTAGCGGAACCTTGATTTTATCCAAACCAAAATTATCAGGGACCTGAAAAACACATCTTCACTTTGGGGATTTTTCATAAATTCTGTGCGCATATCGAATTTCTATAAGTAGCTGATACTTCCTAACAAAAACCTGCTCTTTCAAGTCCCGTAGTCAAACGGTGACAGTTTCCCGTCTTTGTGCCCAAAAGGGGGGTGCGGGAAGTTACCCCGTGTTTCTGACTGCGGGGGGGGGGGGGTCACCCAGGTTGACGCTAAGGTATGAACAGCAGTGCTCCTTCAAGAAAGATCTTCAGGCATATTCTTAGGCTACAAAATTATCTCATGTTATCTATGACCTAAGCAACTATTTTTGGATAACTTAAACAATTTTTGAATATTTGAAGATGAATTTCAAATAATCTAACAATTTTAGAGTATAAATTCATTAGTGACTAATCAATCAAACTTTGATACTAGGCTTGCACATTGAGTTGATTACAACAAAGTTGAGTACATTTCTGTTTGCATATTCATCAGTTTGACAAAACTGCAAGTGTAATCAACCAAAAACAATCCAGGTGGTAGAAAATTGCTTTCCAGCTTCAGCCAAATCATTATCCAGCAATGATAACATACAAAGATCTGGCGATTTCATTCAGGTCACAATATTAGCTCAGAGAAATCCCTCTAGATTCTCATCTTCAGCAAATTGTATGTTCAAGAGGCCTTACCTTGTATTGAAATAAATTATCCTCCAACTGAGAAAAGTTGCCATCGCCATCATATATTGATTGTAACACTTCACGCTCTTCGGCCTTTTCTGCTTCCATAGTGATATATACGCGTCAATGATCAACGTTCATATGGAAATAATGGATCTACAACGTCAAAATTGGGAGATATTCTAAAATTTTACTGCCAACTTTGTGGATAGTGCGAAATGAAGCAGAATGACCGTTGCGACGCACTTCAACTTTTGATCCTAACTATGAAGGGTAACTGGTTGAATGCGCACAACCCAGCGAAAAGATCACCTTACATGCGTCCAAGCAATCAACGACGACAACAATCCTAAAATGCGGAACGTGGAAATTGCGGAACGATCACATTATGTTTAACGTAACCTAGCAGTATTAATACCAATAACAATAATAATAATAATACATATTATCAAAAACCATCATTGACATTGAAGTACAGTTGATACAAAACCTATTATAATATACATGATCCGCCAGTTTACAAAGGCAGAAACGTCAAATCAGGAAGCACATTAGAAATAACAATTTTCTTCCTAACGGACACATATTATCTTACTTCTAGTGTGTACAGAATTTCTCTTCAACGTCCTAACATTAGCGATCCAGCAAGTGCATCGCTGGTGCAGATTGCAATGTATATTTTATAGTTCGAAGCCATTACTCTAGTCATGAGGCTGTATGCCGCTTTACAAAAAAATACTTTAATGTGATCCGTTGCATTCTCTGCAAATACTCAGATGTCGAACATGGAGCCTGCATCAGTTGACGAAAGGTGTCATTATAGCTGACTGTCAGATTTCTCATATTGAGTTGACAGAAATCTCTTCACAGTGCATTGCATTAAATTGGGTAACATTATGATTTGAAAAGCTGTGTTTGTGCTTCCTTCGGCACAAAGGCGAATTTCCGTCTTAGCATGTTACCAACGGCATTTTGTCGCCTGATCTGCTAAGCAACATCATTATCATTAGTGTAATCTGCAGAAACAATATGCCCGAGATACTGTAATACGTCCTAAAAATTCAATGTGACACCATCAAACTTAACATCAGTCAAGAAATAACGCTTAGGATCTTTTGGCCTGACCAACATACACAGTTTTTGAAGTGTTATACTCAATATCACAAGTCAGAGCAAAATTACAACAAATATCTAGTAGCTTCTGCAGTGCAGATAGAGTTGGAGCTATTAACACTTTGTAAGGGCTCGCCGAGTCGAGTCCTGCATTGCTCTCCCTCACAACAATTAACATGAATTCACACTCTGTAAATTAAATACTACTTTTAAGATGAATGTATTATATGTTATATCATTGTTTTAACTTCCATTGGAAATGTTTCGTAGATGCAGTTTTTCCTCCGGCGGCGGGAATCCCTTCGCACGCCAACTGCAGTCCCTCTGACGGCAGTCTGCCTCTGACGGCGGGAATCTCTCCGAAAAGCCAGGCGAGACCCAATCAGCACAAAGCGCACAACAAGGATCTGGGAATGCTAAGTCCTTGATTGAAGGGAAGTTTAATTAAGCATTGTATCACACTTTTGTTAGCAGCGAAATATCAATTACCGACAAGTAGGCACGAAATTAATACCAGCTTGGTATAGGTGTAAGAGAACAAACTATATTTATAAATAACCTCATAACGTAAAACAACAACTGGCAACTCTAGTGTGACGATCTGTGGTGCTTTAGGTGTGGTTCAGGTGATGTTAATTAATGTTGGGCAATTTACATTTTTTTAGTTACTCAAAAAGTTAATAGTGAATAAGCTTCTGTGAGCGATAACAATTCAAGTATTTCTGTGCTTTCACTTTCAAGGCACAATCTGACTCCAAGTTATGCTATCCTTTTCTACAAATGAGGTTGAGTATTATGGGCAAGCAACAATAAACAGACACATGGACAATGACAGGCTTGGTAATTAATTTCTTTGGTATTGATCCCAACTTGACTGAGAGTTGACATCCAAAGGTAATATAGAAGGGGAAAGGGAGATACATATATAGGAAAGGCGGCAAGAAAATCTTAGTGGTGTCGATAAATCCCAGTTGTCTTGGGGGGACTTTTATTCAAGTTCAGTCAGGCCAGAGTTCAGTTTTCCTCTTGCCTGAAGACGGGTGTCCTCATGGCCTCAGTAGCAGGGGGTGAAAGGCTGCACACAGAACATAGTTGGCTAACAATGTGTGACATGGAAGATGATCACACACCATTCTGCCTGCCCCATACAGGCAGACAGATTGGGTGCATGTAATAAACAATTTTAGATACCACAAGAGAAATAGCATACCAATAAGGTGTAGCTACCAGAAATAAAAAATGGAAGTCTTAAGCTCCATAATGCATGAATTTTACTGGCCTCGACATTATGTTCATGTCCCAGATATGCATTCTGGAACGCTAATAATTAAAAGCGAGATGTCAATATTTATAAGATGTTATTTACACTTTATAGGCACTATATAGCTACATATATCTATACATAGGCATGGATCAAGGTAGGGTGCTACTCAGAATTAAAGATTGCTATCATGTTAGCTTAATTGACAATCTTGGTATGGCATTTGGCAGAGGAATCCCCCATAGCTAGCTTCATGCCTTCACAGTTGCAATCTTGCATCCATGTATTTACAATAGTGTCTTGCTGCAGAAATCTGCAACTGTATTTATTAGTCTGCTCTACACTGGGGATAGGACATATTAAACACTAGTATTCTCACCTGTCTTCTGTGGAGCAGTATTCAAGATAAGCCTAAGTTGCACTGGCCCAGGTTGTCTAGCCTAGCTACAGTCTATCTATAGGTTTGGATTTAATCAATATAGCTTCGGCTGTGTCTTTCTTTGCCTCTGTGGCCACGGTTTCACTTTCTGTATGTTTATGCCGGGATATAATACTACTGCCACGAGAACTAGGATTTTGTCCGACTCACAGAGGAGTCTAGAAAAACCCCGCTCAGCTTGTTGACAGATTTTTGTAGAAATATTTCTCTCAATCTTTTATTCCTTCTGATGCATGTTCCATGGCTTTTCGTGCGTGGTATACATATTTATTAGTCAAAATAAATATTTGTTGCACTGCTATTATGGTTGTCAGCTGTTTGTATTAGCTGAACGGAAATGTTGTAGCTACCTACGGAGAGATGCAACAATGAGATCATGAGATCATTAATGGTAATGGGTGCTTGTGATGCACGTATAATGTGTGCAGTGTTATTAGGATAATATAGGGTCAATTAAGGACCTCTACATCACTCCCCATTCAGACTGCAGCCAGGGATGCAGTATTGTTTTCTCCCTGATTGGCATCCAGCTATTCACAATAGTGTCTTGCTGCAGAAATCTGCAACTGTATTTATTAGTCTGCTCCACACTAGGGATAGAACATATTAAACCTGTTATTCTCACCTGTCTTCTGTGGAGCAGCATCCAGGGTAAGCCTAATTAAGTTGTACTGGCCCAGGCTTTCTAGCCTAGCTAGTCTGTCTATATATTTGACCAGTTAGTTTTCGGTATGGGAACAATTTCCTCTGTGGCCACAGTATCACTTCCTGTATGGTTATGCCGGAATATAATGCTATTTAGAACCTCCTTGCCTGTATTTGTATGCAAGGATCTGATAACTGCCACGCGAACTACGATCTTGTGCGACCCGCAGAAGAGTCTAGAAAAACCCGCTTAGCTTGTTGAGAGATTTTTGTAAAAATATTTATCTGAATCATTTATTCCTTCTGATGCATGTTCCATGGCTTTAACTGCGTGGGTATACATATTTATTTAGCCAAAGTAAATATTTGTTGCACTGCCATTATGGTTGGAAGCTGTTTGTACTAGCTGAATGGAAATGTTGTAGCTACCTACAGAGATATGCAGCAATGAGATCAAAAGATGCGATTGCTTACTCGTAATAGTGCTTGTGATGCACGTATAATGCGTTTAGTGTTATTAGGATAATGTAGGGTCAATTAAGGACCTTTACAGTGCACTCTCAGGCAGGACCGCCCTAGTCTGGTCTGCCGCCTCACTCTCGCGCTTAACGCTACCAGTCAAAGTGATAGTTACAGTGCTCTCTTATATATAAATGTCGACAGCTTAGGGTTGTAAAATATCTGCGATTTTTACTTAATTACAAGTTTGACTTCAACAAAACTGAGTAGTAAGGTGTCCCTTTTTCTGTTTATCCCTGTAGGCTCATCCGCGGTGAGAATTCTCAAGCAACCCCGCGCTCCTTCTCCTGTCAAGCCTTTGGAAATCATGACGAAAAGGAACCTCCCCGTCTGACAGGAGACCTCCTAACATAACTGACAGTGTACTAAGGCTTAGGTGTATTTGCACATAAGCTATATTGATCGTAGCTGACCTTAAATTACGTAGAGATTATTGATGGTTAATGTTAAAATTCATACGTACTGTTCACACCATGTTTTCATCTTGTTAACTATCATGTCTATGAACGAACAGTACTTTGCTTTGTTTCTTTTAGAATAAAAATCACGTCAAAATCTTCTTAATTATTTTTCTCCCGGTCATGTATAATATAGACTTCGGCTAGAAAATCAGCCATACCTAAAAAATTATTACCTTATCATTGGCATAGTTAAGCTTATAAACACAACAATTGGCAACATGAAATCGTACGTTCTCCCTGCCAAATAGGAAAATTCAGCTCATCGGTGTAAACATTATATAACAATAGCGACAACTGCCCGCTTTGTCTAATTCCATTGAAAAAATAATGAGGAGCTGATTTTGAGCTTCCCGATTGCACAAGAAATTCCTGCTCTCTGTACCAGAACACAAGCAACTCTACGACATGAGGAGGGGCTCCCCTCTCAACTAATTTCCTGAACGAAGTCCAGTGATTTACTCTATCAAACGCTTTCTTTGCATCTAAGAAGAACATAAAGACAGGAGAGTCTGTAGCGTTCAATTGTATAAAGTTTGACGCCAATCATGACGTCATACGTAGAAGTAACATAGTATTATATTGTGCGTTAACAAAAATAAAATAAGATAGAATAAAATAAAATAAAATAAAATAAAATAATATTAACAATATTAATATAAATAATAATAATAACTGTACAGAGTGTAACATGTAAAAATTAAATCATAGTAAAAATTTGTAAAGCGGCATTACGAAGCCAGGTTATAATCACATCGTCATAAACTGAACTTATGTAGGAAGGAATAGTATGCAACAGTAGAAGTGGAACGAGTGTATGACGCAATGATTGAGATAGAACGACTGGTTGCAGCTTGCTGTTACAAGCTTCTATATTCCTGTAATTATCAACTACGGATTTTGTATAAATATTCCATTAGCAGCCTAAACAATTATTCGAACAACAAATTTTATCAAGGCACACAAAAATAAAATATAATAACCAATTCAAATGATAAAATCGATCACAACCTATGAACTTTCAAAAAGTTTAAAAAGGGGAAGATGGCAACACTTATTTCCGCGGGAGGTCTCAGCTCGCAGCTCATTCCTCGTCCAAACGTGGTCGTGTTAAATAGGGTCTTCCTCTCCCTGCGTGTTGCCACTACCGACCACTCGTCGCCTCCACTTCCAAGTCAGATCTGCAGGACATTAGTCCTAATCGTGGCTCAACAGCACGGTCATTGGATCACGACGATCCCGTGTCCTGGCCCACCTTTTCTTCCCGGAGCGTCTGACGTCAGCTCTCTCTCTCGACTACCTGCACGACACCCCAAAATTAAGTACAATTCTGAGTATAATAGTCACAATAAGCATCATAATTCTTCAAGTGGTTCATTCCTCCCTCTCGGTGACTATAAGCAATAAGTGACCTAAGGGCATCCCCATAATCTGATTGAGTCTATATACTTAGATCCCATAAGTCCCTGCCTCTGTAGCAATCTACTAATGGTTTCATAGCAAAAATCGCCATTTCCGTACCGTGGCCGTAGAACTTATGGAACTGATGGAAAGATGAAGCAGCAAATATTCGGTAAAATGGACCCAACATTTTGACCTTTTAACTTTTTCTCTACACGAGACTTTCTGACCCGAGTCAATTTGCTTCGAGACCTTCTAAGGTGAAGCTCACGACTTCACGATCGGTTGAAGCGGTGTTTAGATCCAATGTAGCCTTCATAAGCTTGTGAAGATGGAAAGAGGGGCAACACGATCACCGTTAGTTGCAACAGGTTCACTGGGTCAAAGGTCTACTAGACTTTGAAAATTTCACCACTCCGTTCTGCTAGGTTAGTGTTGAACAATCTGTTCCTACTTTTCAAAAAGCGCTCTGCAGAAAAAAGTATTTAAAAATATCCTGAGAAACCTCATTTTCTCGACCAAAAAGAATTCAGTCAATTTGTCTTGCAGACGCGTTCAAGTTCAACAGCTGAATGCGACTGCTGATCCAATTAATTTAACGATCACGTGAATGAGCGTATGTTATATTGTGAAGTGCCCAACGTGGGGCACTCAACGTAATTAAAAAACAAAAACACCATTGGGCTTATTTTACTTTGAATCAGTGCAATAATTAATTCAATTATATCAAATTAAATTAAATGCATCAGCCACCGGTTGTCCTATATAATCCTAGTGTGCTGTGCATGCAAACAGAATTGACAGTTATACATCAATAACACAACCTATCATGTGTGGCTGAACATTGGCCTGAAATATTAATAATAGGTCAACATGTCAAAATTTATGTCTTGGTTTTCTTT
>SDVV010039716.1:0-10602 GCA_016164225.1 Gammarus roeselii | reverse complement strand
AATGTCGTTTTGTAATGAGGTTACATCCACAATATGTTCACGGAGTATGAACTTTTAAATTAATCCTAGAAACTTATGAAAGGAATACTTGATGTTGAGTTAATCATAAACCTCAAATAAGATCTTTTCAAATTGAAACGCAGATGGAAAAGCATAATTTCCCAAGAGTTCAAATCCGACGTGAAATATAATTTGTTAGGTTAACTTTCATGAAAACATTTGGATATAACATTCATTATCCATATTGATTATAATCAAATTCATCGAGTTATACTGCATGCAACACCATCTAACGCATACGTAACAAAAATAATTATTTTGCACATGCAGTGGTATGCACGATTGAACAAGAAGTAATTAACTAAAATTGTTGTATTCTTATATCCTTATGTTTTACTTTTATGTTAGATCTTAACACAGTATGAAAACGGCCGGTCGATGAAAGTGTCAATTCTATTCATGTGGCAGCTTTGTTCGGGCCGCTCTACAGCAAAGAAACTTCATGTATCCCAGTTTGTCATAATACTTCCTGATCAGCCTCGTTCAAAAATGAGTCATCAGTACTAGAAATAGGTTTACAAGTACGATAGAACAACAACTACACAGTGCAAAAATAATTGTTAAATGACCATATTTCTACAACCAAAATGTTTCTTTGTCAACCAGCATGGACCCGACAGTCAGATGTAGTAGAGAAGTCAACAGTCAGATGTAGTAGAGAAGTCAACAGTCAGATGTAGTAGAGAAGTCAACAGTCAGATGTAGTTGAGAAGTCAACAGTCAGAAGTAGTAGAGAAGTCAACAGTCAGATGTAGTAGAGAAGTCAACAGTCAGATGTAGTTGAGAAGGCAACAATCAGATGAAGTAGAGAAGTCAACAGTCAGATGTAGTAGAGAAGACAACAGTCAGATGTAGTAGAAAAGTCAACAGTCAGATGTAGTAGAGAAGTCAACAGTCAGATGTAGTGGAGAAGTCAACAGTCAGATGTAGTTGAGGAGTCAACAGTCAGATGTAGTAGAGAAGTCAACAGTCAGATGTAGTAGAGAAGTCAACAGTCAGATGTAGTAGAGAAGTCAACAGTCAGATGTAGTGGAGAAGTCAACAGTCAGATGTAGTTGAGAAGTCAACAGTCAGATGTAGTAGAGAAGTCAACAGTCAGATGCAGTAGAGAAGTCAACAGTCAGATGTAGTAGAGAAGTCAACAGTCAGATGTAGTAGAGAAGTCAACAGTCAGATGTAGTAGAGAAGTCAATGGTCAGATGTAGTAGAGAAGTCAACAGTCAGATGTAGCAGAGAAGTCAACAGTCAGATGTAGTAGAGAAGTCAGCAGTCAGATGTAGTAGAGAATTCAACAGTCAGATGTAGTAGAGAAGTCAATAATCAGATGAAGCAGAGAAGTCAACAGTCAGTTGAAGTAGAAAAGTCAACAGTCAGATGTAGTAGAGAAGTCAACAGTGAGATGTAGTAGAGAAGTCAACAGTCAGATGTAGTAGAGAAGTCAACAGTGAGATGTAGTAGAGAAGTCAAAAGTCAGATAAAGTAGAGAAGTCAACAGTCAGATGTAGTAGAGAAGTCAACAGTCAGATGTAGTAGAGAAGTCAACAGTCAGATGTAGTAGAGGAGTCAACAAGTATATGATTAGAAAACTGTCGATTTTTTATTCACACAAGTCCACCAAGCTGTACATTTTTTTATAGATAAGTGGGTATATTTATTATGTGGAGGACCTTTTACACAAATTGAAATTTATAATTTGTGTTTCCAAATATATATTATTCACCCATAGAACTTTAGGATCATGTAATGTTAATTAATATACTATATATTCAGTACAAGCTGATACTTCCATGGATAAATAAAGCATTGTAATTATTGGACTCGGGTTTCGTCATTCTAGAGCTTAATTTGGGTTAATTTGCGTCTAATATCACACTGTCTAATTGTGTAATGAATCCATGTTTCTATGGAAGTACACATAAGAACAACACACAACTTGAGTCAACTATTCCTATTCCTGGAATAGTTTGCTGGAAAGAATATTCTAAACAAAGGTCATATATCAGTTTCATAAAATTCGAAACTAAACACTGAATCATACAACTTTTCCACCATATTGTTATACGTTCATTTTTTTCACAAACAACTAACAGGAAATAAATGGTGCGGTAAAAATTTACACCGGGATATTCATTATCCAAAAACATGTGAAAGCTGAACATATATCTCTCGATTCCTGGTGACCGGGAGCTGTTTACGACGGAACTGTTGCATACATTGCGGTCTGCAATCAGCTCTATGATCTTTCTCAGCGAACTGTAAATTGAGAATTGGAAACAAAATATTGGTGTTTTGATCTCTGGAATGTTGTTTGCAACTTTGGTTGCAGGGACTATAACACGTGGGGAGCATTTTCCCTTTACCGAGGAGAAAGTATTGGGGCCTAGTGTTGAGAAAGCGATGTAATTTGTACGGGAGCATGTTATCGTATGAATGCTTGCTTTTCTTTTCTGCAATTTAGTGATGACGTTTAATGTCTACATTCCAACTCACACGACCGTTAACTGATGAGGAGAAGTTGCAACGATTTCATATTTTTCTGGATAACCAATTATTATTATTAAATCCTTGATTTCCATCATATGGTGATGGGTTTTCAAATCTTTGGTCTAACAAATTAAATTTATATTTCAAATGCACTCTTCGAATTAGCGATGTAGAGAGATTGAAAAGAATTCGTGATAGCACGTCTCCGGTCGGTGGCTGGTTCGGACATTATGTCGCAAAAATATTATTCATAATATATGCTATTGATAATCGTATAAACTAATATTTTTATGAAAAAATCCCATGGGCATTGGATAGATTATTTCCAAAATGAAGTCATTACGACAATGACCAAGGTGATGGATGGACAAAAGCACATGCATTTGTTTGACGCAAAGAAGGACTAACTATGAGGAGTGAGGGTGTGTGCAAGTCGACACTAAATCGTGGCTATTGAAAGACGATTCTGTACGTCATGCAGACCTGGAAAGATAATAAAATAATGATGTTGCTGTGGGTGGTGGGGCTCGGATGCCAGTTTTGGGTGAAAGACTTGTGACGGACATTACTAGGGAAGAGGTGCATGGGGCGGTGGAAGTGATGAAAAAAGGGAAAGCCCCTGGTTTGGAGTGCCTGAAGGAGGGTGGGGTAACGACTGTCGAATGGTTGGTGAGGTTACTGAACTTGTGTTTTGTGACAAGCGTGGTACCGATTGAGTGGCTCAGTGACTGCATTGTTCCGCTTTATAAGGGCAAAGGAGATAGAAATGAATTCTGCAACTCGAGAGGCATCCGTCTGCTATGTGTGCTTGGTAAGTTGTACGGGCGAGTACTGATCGAAAGGATTAGAGACTGTACGGACTGCGCAATCGGAGAGGAACTGTGTGGCTTTAGAAGTGGTAGAGGGTGTGCCGATCAGATTTTTGCTGTGAGATAGGGCTGAGAGGACTACCTTGCAAAGGGGAAGGATCTGTTCTGGGCATTCATGGATCTGGAGAAGGCCTTCGACAGGATTGACAGGGAAGCGCTGTGAAGGGTGTTGCATTTGTATGGAGTGGGGGGACATCTGTTGCAAGCGGTGCAGAGTTTCTATGTTGGCAGCCGAGCATGTGTCAGAGTGGGAAGCGAGGTGAGTGATTGGTTCACACTGAAAATGGGACTGAGACAAGGCTGCGTGATGTCTCCCTGGCTGTTCAACCTCTACATGGATGGAGTGGTCAGGGAGGTGAACGCGAGTGAGCTGGGTTTTGGAAGCGAATGGGAAGAGTTGGCAGTTGAGCCAGTTGCTATTTGCTGATGGTACGGCCCCGTTTGCGGATTTAGAGGAGAAGCTATATAGCCTAGTATCTGAGTTTGGTAGAGTGTGAGAGAGGAGGAAGCTTCGAGTGGACGTGGGTAAAAGTAAAGTAATGATATGCTCGAGGACTGTCGATGCGAGCAAAGTTAGTGTTCCACCAAATGGAGGGCTCCTGGAGGAAGTTCATTGTTTTGAGTATCTGGGCTCCCATGTGGAGATGACTGAACTAGCGGAAACTAGAGTGAAGGCGCGTTTGAAAGAGGGATGTAAAGTGTTGGGTGCACTGAAGAGTGTGATGAGCTTTAGGACGTTGGGGATGGAAGCAAAGAGGGGGTTGTATGAGGGTGTTGTTGTCCCAACTGTGCTCTACGGAGATGAGACATGGGGGTCGAGAGCTGAGGGGAGAAGAAGGTTGAATGTTTTCGCGATGAAATGTTTGAGGAGCATAGCTGGAGGAACGCTGAGAGACCGGATTGCCACCAACGTGGATCGAATTAGAACGAGGTTGGTGAAGAAGTTGGAGGACAGAGTGAATTTGCGTGTTCTGAGATGGTTCGGGCACATGGAGAGATTGGTGAAGGGAGATTGGTGAAAAAGGCGTGAGGGCTGAGGCCTAGAGGTAGACCGAAATTTGGGTGAATGGATGATGTGTAGCAGGCGTTAGGAAGGAGAGACATGAATGTGGAAGTAGCGAGAGAGCATGCAATGAACAAGCATGAGTGGGGAATGGTTGTGAATGGTTGATTCTGACGCTGCTATGATGTGAGTTCTCGCCCTTGACATCCCGTTATCGGGATGGTCGTGGGTGAGGGGCCCGGCCATCTTGACGCGCTGGGGGTAAACCATTGAAAACTCTCGGGCCCTGCTGCTGACAACGGATCCTCGGATCGCACTCGTGACCCAGAGTGTCTGTTACGGGGTTACCGGCCGGACTCTTTAGCACAAAGGGGCTAAGTTGTGTGAGTGTGAGCTTATGAGGGTGTGAGGTGCGCCTTGCCGTCGGCTACCCCCCTTTTTGGGGGCATGCGGCCGCTGTTTGAATCTGTATCTGTATGAATTTTGTAATACAAGAAGTCAGAACTTCCATCCACAAGCATTTCATTGTGATCCAACTAGCCATTTCTACAATTCTTACATTGTACCGTATAGACCAGGATTAATATAAATACTGTATCTGTGTTACAACTTATACAAACCGGAAACCAATCCGAATATAAAATATGAACAAGCATGAGCCATTTTAAACTGGTTCCGACTTCTGGCAGCATCTATGTACACATTCATTTCCTCATTTATGATAGCCGCTATAGAACAATCCAGATGTGTGATATTGCAGGCAAGACAACTTTCATTGATTAGTAAGGCAATTAAAAGCTATGTTTCGAATATATTTCTCCAATGTAACATGGAGCGAAAATTACGAGTTCCATCCACGAAATCTTAACTGAATACCTTAGTAATTATATTGGCTACAACAGCAAAGGAACATACGTGCATATTCAACCTTCAAAAAATAAATAATACATTTCAAACAAGTAGGTCATCTTCACATGACTTTTGATGGAACAATCCATGTATAAAAGTTATACTTAAGCTCGGTGAGTTGGGTTATTGTTGCGTTTAAATACGCTAAGAAGTTGGATAGTTGCAAAATTTTGTGACTTGTGTAGGTAACAACTTGTCTCTTCCTACTGTTCACTTAGGAAATGTCTTACCATACATCTACGGTTACATTAAAATGAAGTAGAATTACCACAATGTATTTATATATATGCATTATGAGTCGAACCGCATTCAATAGACTTTGTCGATTTGTTCGCCTCTTTAGTCGATATTCCACACTTCCAATTCTCTTAGTGTCGACCCTCTCCCGCTGAAGGATTTCTCGCAACTCAATTACGCCCTCCGTTGTGTCGTCGACAGGAATTGATGCCATTGGTTGTCTCCGTTGCCTCCAGTTGCACGCAAAAATACAGTGTGCCTAACGATTGATATTATATTGATATTTACACACAAAATGACTTCAATCTAGACAAAAGTAGGCTTCGGTATCAGAAACTTAAAAAATATGAAGTTTCATCGGATTCTGATGTGATTGTTAGAGCTAGAATTCATTTGGAATATTAATAACAAGAATTTAATGGAGCGATCATGTCAAGATCAACGGCGAGGTTTAAGATATGACACGTTTCCCAACGATTGGAAATATTTTCAAGTATTCAATGAAACTAGCAGACACTATTTAATTTGTCGAACTATTTAATGATAACCCCGTTTGTAGACACTCTACCGTGCGTATCAATATGACATTTATCAATAATAATCAAACACCTGAGGGATTATCACTTCATTTTTCTTAGGTACATGGACGATGCAATTATCATCATATCACCTAATACCTTCTGGAACAACAAATAATGAACCAAGTATGCCTGAACTCTTCTTCAAAAATGGAAGTATGCGAGAAATAAAGAGCAGCGGAGAGATGGAACCGACTTGAAGTTTGCCTACCAAAGGTTCCATGTATGATGTTGGCAGAGGTTTTGATTACAAATTTAATCCTCATGAAACATATTGAATAAATTCCAATAAAATTTGAGAGAAACTTCAAATAATAGATAAATTGTTGGTAGATATAAAAACGATCCTTACTGCTATAGAAGAGCTGAGAAACAACGTTTGCGTGACCACCTACGAGAACAGAGCAAGAATGTCGTCATTCAACTCAGCATTTGAATTGCTAGGTTATTTAATTTGAGTTAAAGCTTGTCTTTCCTATGGTAACATCTTCACGCAAATTTTCAATGCAGGATCCGATTCCGTGAGATACATTACATATAATCATAACCAAATTGAGTTTTTATTAATTAGTTTCAGGCATAAACAACCAGATTTACCGACTAAATAACACATAACCCCACGAGTTAATCTTCGGAGCCTGCAATATACACTGATATAACAAAAAAGGCGCTTAGTGCCTGCCTAGCAGGTTAATAGTGTTCGGCTAATCCCCTAAGCGGAGGAAAACGTACTTTGCATGGATTAAATAAATGAGATAGTCGTAGTAACTTTGTTGTGTTGCAACTGATAATGTATGGTTGAACATGTTCAAATTGATTAAAAATCATGTATCGTAATACCTTGACCGACTCAAATTTAGTTTTACCTTGTCGTTACATGTATCCGTATACTGCTTGACAGCAGTGTATATAGCTGGCTATTGGTTTCGTCAAACAACACGACAGCATCATGATCATCCGGACTGACGGTGGAGTGGATAATTAGTTAGGCTTATGACAATCCGAACACTCGTGAACAATATATATTGTTTCCTAAGTGGCATTCTATTTCAATGAATTAGCAAAATGGTTACCAGGATAATTGGCATCCACAGTGTCGTACCAAAAAGAAGACAATCGAGCCAATAATGACGGAGATAATAAATGACGAAATACGGAGACATGGGTGGTTTTAAATGCTTGGAATCATCGCGGTATGATATTCAATCCATTTCCGATTTTCTGCAATTCGGTTTTATTGCCCATTACTTCATGTATTTCTTTCGATTAAACTTCACCAGCATCGCATCAATGTTATGGAAGTTATTTCAATTGGAAACACATATTAGCTACCTAACAATAGATGAAACCAGTACTTACATCAGATTTTGCGAGAGTCTTGGCACTGCAAATTTTCGAAACACTTGAAGCCATTTCTCACTAGATTAAAACTGTTATATTTTGCCGATTACATATTCCGATGCCAGGTTTGACGCTGATTTGCGAATTATTTTACCTCGATGGTCTTATGTGAATCAGTTCAAAATCATTATCAGACTATCAAGCTTCCTGTCATAAAACATTTATTTGCCAGGTCAGCTTCATGAAATTGTTTTTCAGCATATGCAAATTTAAAAACCCTGTATAAACATATTGGGAATTGTGATGTTTTCTGCCGTAGCAAATATAAAACTCGATCTGTCAAGACTTTTTTGTATACGTTATATCAAATTTGCGTAATCACACTGTTTTTGTCTCCGGAGAATCATTCATTTATGAGATACAAATGAATTTCATATTCTTCATATCCATTATGTATTTAAAGGGATCTTCAATTTATCCTTAACTTAAGGATCAAATCCACGATTATCATCCACTATCAAGCAACTACAACACATACGGAACAATGATCATTTAGAGCCTGATCAATCGAAAATTCGAATCATCTATTTATATATATGATTAAAAAATTGCACCACTTCCTTCAGTTAGATTTTTACGAAAAAAATTGGTCTTTCCGTGTCATAAAAAATCCGTCTTCCGTGTCAGAACTAGTGCATTAAATTGTTTGGCAAAGTTAGGCCGAAGGAACCAGTTTGTTATTCGATTTATTTGTAATGAATATTTTAACCTCAAAGCAGAGCTTTCAGCTAACTATTGGTTCATAATATTTTTCGCTGATTGAATAATTTTCCTACAGAAGGGACGATATATAACTCAATTCATAAGTTATGCTATACACTACAACAATATCTGAAACTAGGAAATTTTATTCCGTGAAATTTACATTTAAGGAGAGTTCACTGATTTAACAAAAAAAAACCTTAGCGTCTCTTAACTAAGGTCAAATTTTTCGGGTGAACAAAAAAAATATTATATCAGGAGACAGCATTACCGATATATTCAAGTTAATTCCAGACATACATTTATATTTAAAATACCCATATCTCCATTTTGGATTTATGAAACTTGAAAAATACGCATGACAATTTTGGCGTTGATCTTTATTCCTCCAATATTGAGTTCGTTCGCTTGCAACACCGTTCCAGGTAAGCGTAGGTGAAATAATTATTTATGAATTTCCCGCAACACATTTCTAGGTCATCTTCTTTCAAATATCTTCCCAAAAGAGACAACTTTTATCAACGAACCAAAACATTTTCCGTCCATTTTCAACAGCTTATCAGACATCGATTATTCCCCGAGGCTTTGCCTTCTAACATGAAAAAAAAATACTCATCTGCAACCGTTGATAAAATTCTTAGTGTTTCTCGCTCAGTTTCTTCCGATCAGATTGGTGTTTCATTCTATATTGACACGCTGAAATGCATGCTGTGTTTTTCAGTTTATAGAAAATGTTTCCATTACTAGGAATTATCTGTCCGCTCCAGAATTTACTAAAGGTATGACACTAATGTCGGATCAGAAATGATTGTCTTACCGGTTTCAGTTGATGTTCTCTACTACGAAGAATTTGAACACCTATAGATGACACTAATATCATCGTTTGTAGTAGCTCATTGGTGAAAAAATGAGCACACGTCGGGCTTCTGCTGATAGCAATGTTATAGACACGGCCTCTACAGCCGATGGAATTAGTACTTTAGGAACATTCCTCACATCAACTATAAAAAAGGTTGGTTGCCCAACTTCTGAGTTTTTATGTTAAAGTGCGCTACGGCATTGAAGGTCGAACGGCAACCCTAACTTTAAAGAAGATGGTAATAGCGGTCGGATCACATTGATATTTGATCATGACGCAAGTTTTACCAGAACCCTTGTGATTGCAAGATGATATGCAACGAGAAACCCCACGGTGACTGATCAACGGTTGAATTGGGTTTACTATACATGAATGTTTTCCAGTTACTCATTCAAGCAGTGCTTGCAGTTATAAATGTCGCATTGTATCGAACACCTATGCGGTTCGTGTCTGTTGAATTTCAATCAGCATGACTCAGCATTTGCATACCAACTATTTCACCATTTATTGCGAGTATTGATTATTTGGATGAGGATACATTTTTTTTCCAACAGCTAAATACGAATTGATGCTAATCTCCGCCTGTGTTATTTGTTCGTGTTTATTAGAGTTAATTCTTCAATGAATAATCATTTATATTATTTGCTCGACGATGACAATCAAACGGATCCTCACAATTCCGCAACACACCATGATTGACAGAGTATAGGTTTTCTGAATTTTGACCAACAAAAGAATACTTCAGAAACACAATCTGGGAATATGTTTTATTTCATTTACACCATTGGGGAATTAACACGGTCGATTAATACGGAAAATGTACTTAGTACTTGACAAATATTTCTTACTGTCACTACAGTCAGTGTAGCGATTGATTTTACTTATAAATGATTGATCATTGGGAATATTTTTCACTTTTATTTTCACTTGGTTGATTGCGTTCATCTCAAACTCCTGATTATCATTTCTCGTTATTGTAAATGAAATTTGTGTACGATTTGCTTTCATGATTCATTCACAATTATTTCTAGCAATTTATTTTTTGAAAAACCATGTACGTACTATTAGGTACATGTATATAGGGGTTTTCGAGAACATAAAACATTAACATTGCTCCGTTGTTCAGGGGTTTGAGGAAACCGATCGTGAGAAATGCATGAACATATTAGGAGAACTTTGATATTTCTCTCAGTTCGTTGTATGAATTTAAATCGCTTCCCTTCGCTGCGATTGAATTGTAAGTCAATCCGATCCGTCAATGAACAGACGTTCTCGTTCATGTTTGTGTTTACATTATTTGACCTGTGTCAAGGTGTTAAGTTGCTTGCCTACCTCAGGAAGCAAGATTGTTTTCGGCGTGGGAAACTTCTTCTAAATATCTTCAGAAAGATAGATCAGCAATCAGCTGAAATTGCTTCCGTTCCTAAAACGGTACTGTGTATCTTCTGTTAACAGAATTTCTGAAATTAGCTTGTGAATTTCAATTGAACACACTAATAA
>SDVV010039715.1:0-10602 GCA_016164225.1 Gammarus roeselii | reverse complement strand
CTGGGGATTGCGGTAGCCGATTATACTCCCGGCTACGGGGCGCCCCTTTAGTCGCCTTCTACGACACGCGGTGGATACGGTAGCACGATTCTAAGGCCCCGGCTACAAGGCTTAGTTTATAAATCCTTGAAACAACAAAATCCTGCTTTTTGCAACTTTATCGACTTATCTCAGCGTAAGGAACACATGAGCAGGTGGTGCGACCAATCCAAAACTGCTGAACAGGCCAGCGTTGATATTACATTAAAGAAACTGAACACCTGTGATTTTCAAGCAGAACACTTGCTTAAGGATACTGCTTCATATTGTTCGACGATGGCTTACACACAAAATAACGGGCACAGCACATTGATGCCAAACTATTGTAGCAGCCAACAAAAAAATATTTGTAACAATTATCATGAAAAAACAGGCAGCCCTCATTTACAGAGCTCATGTCACTAGCAACCGAACAGAAACAACAATTCTCAACTACAACAAAACGACACAAACTTAGGAAAAATATTACTTCAAAGAACATAGGGCGAAATTCGGGCCTCCGAAAGGATAGAGGAAAAGCAAGATGCATCTTGTAGGAGGGAAGGAAGGCCGAAAAGGAACCGTGTCCCCCATCCTGCATTTGGGTATCCTAGGCTATGAAATTTATTAATTGGAGATTCAGTAAAGACAACCCCAAACGGCTTATGTCGAGGACATAAACAGAATGGCTCTGAACCTTTGGACATCCTTCATCAAGATTATCATGAAGACACTCTCCCCAATTTGGTTGCATATTATTGGAAAAAAGAGAAGGTCCATCAAAACAACTTCAGCAAGTTTTGGAGAGACGATAGGTCCGAATAACAGCGTAGCTAGGAGCATCGGGAAAACAAGGGCTGGTTCAACCATAATTGTGGACACTGTCTGGGTTAGATTTGATCTGAGCCTCATTTCCACCAGAGCCTCAACGTGAGTCATAATAGGCTCCCCCGTAGGGTGCGACCGTCGTTGATTCAGGTAAGTTCGCACGGCCTCGCGTGTGAAAATATTAGTCATGTCAAGATGAAGTCAGTACATATTTCAATTGCGGCATATTCGCGAACTAGCGCGTACGAGAGAGTAAAGAGTTAACGCGTATCTTAGTAAAATGTATTGTTATTTCTGTGCGTAATGGGGTGGAGAGACCACCTCAATTGCACAGGTGTTTCCGGTTTAGACAGCTTCGTATAGTCCGGTGTGTTTTCCGAAAGCGACATATACTATTTATGTGTCTGTCATAATTTTACAGACGTTGATTCTAAACTTGGTGTTGTTTCTTAAAGTGCGGGCCTATCTAGTAATTTTCATTCGAAACGGACCATCGTTGCCTCAAATCAGCCATTCCAGACAATCAAATAATGATTCCTGTATGAATTTTTATGACACTCACTGCGGTATGGCTGTTATGTTTCAGGTTTCCGGGTTGTAATAATCGGGTAAAGCAAGGTAGGAATGATCAAACATTGGTTTTAAAAAAGTCTTTTTGTAACAAGTAACAAGACAAAAGTTACTCTATCAATAGAGTACTGAACATAGATTTGTACTAACGGCCACAAAGTAACAAAAGTGTGGATGAGTATCAAGTGTAAGACGAGCGTAGGGTAGAGTAGAAGGCCTACGCCCGCAGGCTGGTAGGTGCTCGAGCGAGTCTGACCGATCGCTGTCGCCGAAGCAAGTGTCTGACCGCTCTCTGTCGCTGCTGGCAAGAGTCTGTCCGCTGTGACCGAGGGCAAGAGTCTGACCTCTGCCCTCTATCGTTCGGGGCCGCCCTCAATAATGAGGGAGGGCCTTGAGTAGGTGTATGAAAAACTCCTCCAACGAGGGAACAACTCACATTTTTGGACCATCCTAAAGAGGCGGAGCGTGCCAATACCCCAACCTCATTGGTAAATATACAACAAAATCCGTTAACGGATTTTGTGGGCTCCTCCCATCTTTAAACAATAAAAAATAACCCTGCGCTAAACAGTGTTATTGGATCTAGTCCAACAACCGCCAACACACGGGGCTTTACGAGGTGCGCAAATGGCCCTAAATTCGTCAATTTCTCCTACGTTATATAATCCGCGAAGGGGAACCACCAGTTTCTCTAAACAAACATCGGAGGGGAATTAAAGATATGCAAGGCAAGGGATTATTCGTGTAACTTGAGCTAGGAGTTAACAGGCCTGAGGCCTACACTGTTTCTAGGGACACAAACTACGCACCTCTCGATGGTAATGTTCGGTTAGCCAAGTTTATAAACATGTGCCAGAGGAGGCCGATCATAACATGGCGGTCATCCGAAAATATTGTTTTTATTCAACAATTTATCCATCGAGGCTAAGTCATGAAATCGTTTGAAAATACTCGTCTGAAATCTTCCGCTAATGAACAAAACAAAACTATAATAGAATCGTGCCAATAATTGCCCCCAAACGTTAAAAAGTATATTGCCAGTTGAAAGCGGAATTGTACAGTTCCATGAACGTTTTTCTTTCATACAAAACTCCTGTACCGTCTTGCTGGCCCGATCAATTGCTATGACCGGACACATCTTGCAGCATCATCAACAACACAAGACAGCTCGGTTGGCCCCTAGGGAATCCGTCGCTCATCTGCTGACGCTGGATTATTCGATAGGAGACGCAGGTGCAAAATATCTCAACAAGACCTCGAAGTTGCGTTCCTGTCAGTCTCCAATCGGCGTTGGTTGATTGGGACATGCGTCACTGAAAGAGAAAACGTGAACAATTGCATAACTTTTATTTCTTTGTAATTGGTTCATGTATTGCCAGGGAAGGCGAACACGTCATTGCATGTTTCGTCGTAGGAAACAAAGGGAATTGAGATCAGAGCTTAATTCAATTGATCAAGGAAAAATACGAAATATGTTTGATTGGCCGCGTTTGATCTCTTGCGGTAACATCGCTCACGACAATGTTAATACCGCAGATATTGACTAACAAAATACGATATTATAAAATCGAGTGCGTAAAAAATAGTTACGACAAAACCATACTGAAATTGACCAGTTTTAGAATGTGTTTTGTTCATCTACAGAAGTGTATTAGATTTACTTCAGTCACAGTTAACAACAAAGATTTGCATAATGGCATTTGTGGAAGTATTTGAGAAAAAATCCTTACATTTGAATGACAGTCTTCAGAAATCGGTTCCAACCTGATCTCAACGAGCGGGCAGTTTAGCACAGAAAGGAAACTGGAAACCTTTACCCTACTGCAAAAAATTCAGATAGAAGAAAATTATCTTCCTTCACAACTAGAGAGCATCGATGCGAAGCCCAACCCCCTTCAATCTTCCTTCACGGCTAGAGAGTATAGACGCGAAACCCAAACCCCTTTGACCTTCTTCCACGGTTAGAGAATAAAGATTCGAAGCCCAACCCCTTTTGATCTCCCTTCACGGTTAATGAATACAGATTCGATACCTAAACCCCTCTGATCTTCCTACATGTTTAGAGAGAATAGATGCGAAGCCCAAGCCCCTTTAACTCTCCTACTTGCTCGATTAAGATAAAGTGGACTGACAGCGGTTTCGATTAAATATAAAGATCTTTCGGTTCTCTTAACATATTTTTTTTCTATTAAGCCTAATTACGGAGTCCGTCAAACAGTCAGGAGATGAATAAAGTAGGCTAATAACAGAACATCATATATTTATTCATTCAAGCACTCCAGGCATATCCTTTTCACGATCGAGCAGTTATCTAATTAATATATTAATGTTTATTCCGTACACATCATTTTCATTTCCTCATGACATCGTCCTCGCAGACTATTCTCAAGTATCACAACCACCATTGTCTCTATGTACATACAAACAAATAACAACGACATGGTCGCAGCTTGTCTCGTTTATCAGGTGTTTAAGAAGCCGTCAGAGACGCTAAACATACCATCACAAAGCTCACGTCTGGCTCTCAGCCGTCAGAGACGCTTAACAAACCATCACCTTTTTACTGACGTCTGGTTCTTAAACGCAAGAGGCGCTTAACAAACCATCACGTTTAACCGACGTCTGGCTCTTAGCCGTCAAATACGCTTAACAAAACATCACGTTTAACTGCCGTCTGGCTGTTGGCCGTCAGAGACGCTTAACAAAATATCACGATTAACTGACAACTGACTCGTAGCCGTCAGAAACGCATAAATTACCATCACGTTTGACGGACGTCTAGCTCTTAGCTGTCAGAGGCGCTTAACAAACCATCACGTTCAACTGACGTCTGGTTCTTAGCCGTCAGAGACACTTAACAAAATATCACGTTTAACTGTCGTCTGGCTCTACCCGTCAGAGACGCTGAACATCCCATCACGTTTAACTGTCGTCTGACTCTTAGCCGTCAGAGACACTTACCAAAATATCACGTGTAACTGTCGTCTGGCTCTTTGCCGTCAGAGACGCATAACATACCATCACGTTTAACGGATGTCTAGCTCTTAGCCGCCAGAAACGCACAACATACCATCACGTTTAGCTAACGTCTGGCTCTTAGCCGTTAGAGACGCTTAACAATCCATCACATTCAACTGACGTCCGGCTCTTAGCCTCCAGGGACGCTTAACAACCCATCACGCTTGACTGACGTCTGGCTCTTAGCCGTCAGAGACGCTCACCAACCCATCACGTTTAACTGACGTCTGGCTCTGAAACGTCAGAGGCGCTCAACATAGCATCACGTTTAACTGACGTCTGGCTCTTAAATGTCAGAGGCTCTTAACAAACCATACGTTTAACTGACGTCTGGCTCTTAGAATTTATTATTCAACCCGCCCATCGTTCGCGAGCAAATTGATAAGAGGTAATCCAACGGTGAGGCCATGTAGGACTTTGAATGAATGAGTTTGAAGGAAATTGGACGTATTTGAATGGTACCTCCATCGTCGCCTGGTTCCCATTCTAAGCGCACCAACTTTAGAAAACGTCGCTACGTAAACTTATATGTAGGATTATTCAGCCCTTTCTATCCCTTTTCGTAGACATGAACCCGTTGCCTAATCAATGGTCCCAATTACAGTACATGGGAAACAGTTCTTAAAAGACTGCCCCAGGGTAACCACGCAATCTACCGCATTAAAAAGGTAACAAATGCACATGGCGAAGAAAAACAAACTCTTGAGCTACTACGCCGATCCTTCCAATACTTTGGCCTTACTATGGAAAACAAAGCGCGACAGCACCCTTCATTTATACTATGAAAATGCTGTATTAATCATATAAGAGATGAGAAGCACAGGATTCTCTAGTAGTGAATAGTTTCGGTACGTACAAGGGTGAAGAAAGTTAACGTAATTGAGAGGATCAAGTTATTTTCGATGCAGTCTATATGCTGTTCATTTTTTTTTACTCTTCGAGACATATCACGGAAAGAAATAACTACTGTTTCGAAAACTGACCGAGTTATGTTTATTTGAGTGAGTGTTGAGGGAATGTGATTAATTAATCCCCATCAAACCTTTCCAGACAAAAAAATCTGATAGAATCGAAATACGTTGTCTAATATTTAGAGTGCCATTTTAGTGCAATAAAAAACTTCTAGAAGGTGATAGGACTACAGTAAAAGGAATTCATTCGCTTACGAGAGTAGCGTGCTGCTTGAGCTCCTTGTAACCTCCAACCTAGAAAAACCAAACCTCTGGTGGAGGTTTGATTTTACGATTGTAGGTGTTGGTCAACCAAGAAACTCGAACAGCAATGTTTGGAAAATATTTTTCCAGACATTGATAGTTTTGATTCCACTTTGGCTCTGAGGTTTGGCCATTTGGTGCTGCTTTGAAAACTATTTTCCGGTATTTATGTCTCCTTACCAGGCGCTTCTGCTTTTTATTGCAATGAATCTTGATGAGGAAACATTGCAGAGACGTTTGTAAGAGATAATTTTGTTAAACTTAGTCGAGTGTAGTCTTCGACCGTTTATGACATTTGTATATCTGCCAACATTTTTCGAAAAATGTCGAAAAAAATTGTTTGTTCGAATTTTTGCGATTTTTTTGTGATCGACTTTTCGACGAAATTATGCGTTTCTATGTCTTGCGACCTTATTCGACGACATACGGCGTTTTATGTCTTCCAACCTTTTTCGACGATCCGAACACCTTCCAGCCCTAAACAAGAGAGTTCTTTCTTAGCCCAAGAATTTCAATATATTTGCCAAAATTTTAGGTTACTGTTTCAAATAGTGTTTTTTTATTAGCAGCGGAGTTTGTACGATTTTGAAGGTGCCAGGTCACAAACTGGCAAATGCAAGATATTGTTGTCAAGTGTTAATCTCCAAGTGCAAGCTATTCACTAGTGGGTCGACATTTTGAGCAGCTAGGAAGTGTCGATATTGGTAATGTTCTGAAATTTTAAATTTTTCCTTTTTTTTGTTTGTTTTTTATACATTTGGAAAAGAAATATTTGGAATTTAAATTTTTTGATGTTGTACTGTAATTTAAAATTTTCGATATATATTTTTGGTAGCGCTCTGAAAACCTCTTTCACTTGTAGATACCCCAATTGGAGTGCTATTTACCTTCGTTTTACCTTACATGGGGACTCATTTATTTGGAACTACTAGATACAGAAAGCCAGTTGAAGCTATTTCTATTAAATGAGCCTAAATATCTGATCAACCAACCGAAAATAGAGTATTCGAGGGCTGTCGATATTTGGTAGTGTTCGAAAACCATATCTCGCACTCTCTATAAAATTGAAGGTTATTAAAGTTTGATTATTTTTTAATTGGAAATTCTTGGAATTTAATGTTTTTGAAATTGGAAGTTTTTGAAATTTATAATTTCACAGTTCTGAAATTTTTGACGTGATTTTTTTGAAGAGGGACTTCTTTAGGTTGGAAGTTAATGTGATTTCTAGGTTTGTAAAATATGAATCTTTTGAAATTGATTTTTTTCATTTTTTTAAACGTTTTAAACAAAAGTTTTAAAATTGCAAAATAATTTTTTTCTACACTTTTGGGAAAAAGTCAGCATTATTATTATTATTTTATTTCTTTCTTTATAGAGAGTGGGGAGAATCGCTGCAACAGTTATAGATTGGTGAACAAATGAACTGCTCCCTACGAAGTAATCACTGTGAGCGTTCTTTAACATTAGTGTCGTGGGTCTGACAAGGGTTCAAGACAGCATTCCGACCTGGGAGCCAGTGAGGGCCGACGGCAGCGAGTGAGGGCCGATAGACAAAGCGAACCGTTTGTTAGATCATGGGGATTACATCTCAAGATGCCACAGTAGAACGAAGAATCACAAAAAGTGATGCCTATCAGCTTGAGTTTGGCTGATGAGCTTCACTTATTGGGGCTTCCAGCGACCTAGTAGTGAACAGGCTAATGCAGATGGTCCATTTCTCGCCATAAGGGCTAGGCGACAATAAACCGATTTCATGGGAACCCGGCGTGAGCTGGGGGATGTCAGAGGTGTGTCACTAGACCTTGCATGATCTGTGGGATTAGCGCCAAAGGACGAGACAACGTCGAACTCATTACAGGAACAGCACCCACCGGCCCCGGTGGGTGCTGTTTCTGTAACGATCATCGTCCTCCGGACGATGATCGTTCAAACCCCACAATTGCCACTGAATATGATACCCGTAAAGCCAAATCTTCCTTTCCGCCTGGTTCCACCTAAGTAACCTTGGGCCTATGCTGGGTTGAGAGACGGGGGAGACGGGAACGCGCTTTCCACCATGATACTTAGACGCTTGGTTTCTGAGTTCAAAATTACCACTTTCTAATGGGCTGCTTTTGTCACTTTGAGAATGAAGGACTGTGGTATCCGCCCGATAGCAGTTGGGAACACTTTGCAAATGCTGGCTGACAAGGCAGTAATTAATCCTCTTTATGTGGGACTCGACCAGGAATTGCATCCTCTACAATTGAGTTTCTCAACCAATGAGGATGTGAGCATGCGGCCCATGCTGCTAGGCCGCATTTAGGGGGCTGTAATCAAAAGATTGTCCTTACCAAATTTGACATTAATAGTGCTATTAACTGTAGCAGAGGGGACACTTTTCTGACAGCCGCTCGAAGTCGCATCCGAGGTGCATTCAGGATGTTTTTGCAAGCTTACTTGCAACCAACAGCACTGTATTATGGTGATGAAGTGTTGCTGTCTGCCACTGGCATCCAACAGAGCAATCCATTCGGACCGGCCTTGCTTCCCTTTGGGGTGGATGATGTGATCCGTACTGTGGAGTAAGAGTTCAATGTAAGGTATTTGAACGACGCCACACTGGGAGACCCACCAGAGAAAGTCATACTTGACGAACAGCGCTTAATTAACCAGTTGCATGCTATCGTGCTGGACGTAGATGGTAGGAAATGGGAGCTAATTATTATTGCCCACTCACCGCAGGGGGTGAGGCATACAGGAAGACATTTCGAATTGGTATTACCCAATGGTAATATAGTTTCAAACAGTCAGTGTACGTTAAGAGGAGCTCCACAGTCGGATCAGGCATACCTGGCGCGACCTGGACCTAATGCTAACGCGTTCAGAGTTAATTGACGTCACCAAGCTCTCGTCTTGTTGGAAAATGGTTTCTCCATACCTTAATTACAATATGTGTTGCGATCCACTCCCGTTTCAAGGGCGCAGAATACTTAGGAGGTTTTGATCTTGTACTGAGGGATTCAGTGAAGAGGGCGTCCAACGTCCCACGGGGTTATCGATAGGTCATGGGACCAAGCCACGTTACCAGTGAGTTTTGGGGGCTGGGGCTTAGAAAGGCTAAGGATATTCTCCTCCCGGCTTTCATGTAGGTAACTTAGTGACAGCCCTCCTTTGCGACGTGAACATTGTGGTGGCCACTGTGGAGCTGCAGGGTGCTATTGGAACATGTGGAAGAAGGGTGGGTGGGGGTAATACCATTGAATTGGAGGGTCTGAACAAGGTTAAGCAAAGGGTTTAGGATTTGCCTTTAGTCACTGCCAACCTCAATGAACTCCTAGCTGTCGCAGGTTCGACGGGGAGATAACGCCTCGTAGCTGCCTCTAGAAGGGTGACCGGCCATTGGTAACACAAAATTTTTCCAGAATACCACGAGTCATCCCATGAATAAAGGATTTTTTTTTATTCCTGCACCATCCTTGGGGATTCAGTTTGATCCTGAAACGTTACGCGGAGCCGTGACTAGAAGGTCTCGATTTATGTAACCGATAGCACTATCGGTTCCAAAGATAGGGACCAAATTTTTGATTTCGCGTTTTGTTTACGACATCCCTGCACCGAGATTATATGTTTTATAGGATGCATTCACACATTTGCATTTCTTCCAGACGTTTGGCTGTAACCATACAACCATGAAAACTTACCTAACTGCGTACAATTTATTTCAAATGAAGTTTAAATAAACGCGAAATTAAAAATAAGGTCTATCTATGTAACCGATAGTACATTTCAGCATCAAAGGGAGATGGCGGGAATTATATCCCTTGAACACGTTCGGTCATTAACTTTCCGAAAGATGGAAATAAATCGTCAAGTATCCTGAATTCTTCACCATTGAGGAGTTACCATTCCGGTTTGGTGCCGAGAATTTCACTGGGTTTGCAAAATCAAAATCTAGGTTCAACGTTAATTTTACTCGAGTATGAAAGTCTTCTGTTCGTTGTTTACTCATAGCGCTAGCTACCCTCTGAAACAAACGGTACAACTACATTTATTCTCGTTCCCAAGATATGAACGTCTTGTTCATATCTAATTTTGAGTAAAATCTTGTTCACAGTTGATTTACATCCAATTTTCCCCAGTGTTCCTCCATGCCGGTGATACCAATCAGCATTTCGTCGTTCAAGAAACTCGAGCTCGGACCCAGAGTGCCCGTTTCCGCGCAGCTGTCGAAAAAAATGGCAAATTGTCTGATGATCAATTTTCAGCTTCCTTCGTAGGAGCTGCAGCATTTGTTTAGGACAAAATTTTGATTGAATTCGTGGTTTCCGGCAAAATTCTGTACGCTCCGTTCAGCCGATGGGAAGCCAGGACACACTTGCATTGGAGCTGAGCTACAAAACCTACTCACAACTATCTGTAACAATATTGGCATGAATATGAATCAAATCGGCCGCATTGGAAATACCATATTCGGCAGCCCGTATCGATAAAACGCCCACCATCATTTCAAAAAATCTTTTTAGAAATTTTATTATAGGATTATATATCCAGTTACAACTGGGATATATAAACAAGTTCTCCAATTGGTTGTCCCAATCGCCGTCCACGCAAAATACGGTCTCAAGGTAACCTTCCCTGCTCGCCCTCCTACCACAATTGGGTTGGATGGATGACTATTCATTTTATAGATCATTAACACTTTATTTTAGCTTTTTATTATTTCTTCTTGCTTGGGCTCTATTATTTTTCTCTGCCCTTTTTTCATGGTGATAGATTTTGAATTGGTTACTATTATATGTATCGAGGTTGGTTGAGACAAGGTGACCCAGGGAGGGGAGGTTTTTGTCCCAGGTGGATTTGGGGCGATCCACTTGGACCTATCTGGAGCCCTTTGGGACACCCTTGAGACCCTTTAGGACCCTTATGAGAAACTGCGGGAACCTTCAGAGGCCTCTCTGAATCCTGGAACCTC